>JAHQIW010003778.1:0-226943 GCA_019055375.1 Parelaphostrongylus tenuis
ATAAAAAGGAAAGAAAATATATGTGAGACGCGGATCAGATAATGTGGTAAATCCAGTTATAGGTGCGCTATGTTGCCAAAGTATTGTCATGAAGTTGTGGCGATCTTGATTCCACTTCCAGATCACGGCTTTCCTCCGATATTAAAAAGAAAATCTCACAATTTAGGTAACTTTTTCTACAATTTTATAATTCTGTGAGAAAAAAATTGATGTTATGAATTATACGATTGCTGCTCTTAATATCTCGTCTGCCTATTTATGTTTGGCCCCACTGATGGATGCTATTGGCGAGGAAAGTACAGGTACACCTTAAGGTTCAAAATTTTTCCAAAATTTTTTTCTGTGTGGAGAGCCGCCCATTGTATCTCTCATGTTTGATAAGAGGACTCCAACTACCTCAAATGTAATTACTACAGTAACTGGAACTGTCGTATTCTGTTCCTCCTCAGCATTGGCTCGTGTCCAGATAAGGATTTGTAAGAGCAGAGTCACTAATAAATTGTAAAATTTTAACATATACAGATCATTTGGAAATTAGTTGCAAATTGGAAAAAGGCTGCATAAAAACATAAGGAGTGTATAACTTAGAGAATTGTGTGGATGAAATGGATTCTAAAGGGTGTACTGTGATTGCAACATGTACCGTTCACTTGTCGTTCGCACAAATATAATCGATTAATTCCATGAAGGTAAAAGGATAAGACTCTTGGTGTCGATCACTCCATCTGAGATGCGCCATGCATTCATCCTCATCCAGCAATTGTTTGAGGTGATTGGATGCAAATCAGTGACCTTTACGATTATTTGAGGTGGCCTATCAGAGTATCAAGTTAGTGCTACTATCCGCTCAGACAAGTTTGGATTAATTCACCGACCGCGGAAATATGCAAGGCGCGCCGTTAGCGCTTTTATAATTTATGTCGTAACATTGTAGATGTTTTGGTATAAAAAGTGTCACAAACAGTGTTTTTCTCTAAGTTTTATTGTGTCAATTCACGCAGAACTCCATTTCGTATAGGCAAACGAAATCTGGAAAAATTCGGAAGGAAGCTTCTGAGCACTTGCCGTGATCACATCCGTCAATCATTGCTCAAAATAAAGGATGAGTACGAAGATTCGGAGAAGTGAGTTGTATTTTGACGAGCACTGATCATTATTCTCCAACAGATTCGCCATACCATGATCTCTATAGGAGTCATATGGTACAAAAGGATCACTGCCTTCAGCATCAAAGTAGTTTTTCTCAGCTGGTAGTGAATTTTGCTAGTTGTAATAGAAACTCTTCGAATCTGAAGATCTTTGATTAGGGTAGAGTTGTGCTAATTTTCCCGGTGAAATTTTGATTTTGTGGCATCTATGTCTTCTATTTTTTTTTGCTTTGAAGAGTATACTTCGAGTGTAAGAGCAAATGAGCAGGTTGGATTTTTACCTGAATGACCCATCAGTGATTTCCAGTGCATTTGCGTTGCGAATTGCAGCTGTTACGCGGGACGCATTTACGGTAATGTTGAGTGAATTTGTGAACTGCGACTAGGAAACGAACTCGCATTTCAAGCTTGACCAGAGCGCGTGCTAACCCTTTGAGGACCAGCGTGGAGAGGCAGGCGGCGTCGCGTTGTCGCTTGCTCGGCAGCTATGGAAGCAACCAGATCAAGCGCCTCAGCATCTATATGCACGCCTGTCTGACCGCCTGCCTGCTTTCCCACGAGATGCGGCGCGGCCATCACACTAGCTGATTGAGTTTTCACGTCGCATGGTAGGCATCGAAATGATACTCGTGTTCTTGAAAGGGCTAGATAGTCGAGTTTCGAAGATTCATAAAGTTCCATTTCCTTGTCGTTTTTATTGAAATTCTCAGTCTTACATATATTAACATATCTAAAAGCACTATATAAGAAGTATTTTTGTGATTAGTGCGACAGAACATGATTTCCTATGAATACACAAAGTGCTGAATTCTTGAAAAATCCTGCTGCTCTGAATATTATCGACTCCTAAAAGCCAACTTAATCACTTCTAGAGAGATACTCTGAAAATGTTGAACATTTGTATTTTAGGTTGAATACACGCGAAGCTCTACTAATTCCTGTAGTCTTGACTATTGGAGAGATCATTCAGTACTTTCCAAAGCTCATGTCCAGTGCCTTTCATTTGTTCGAAGCTCTGAAAACCATAATTTCGTCTGTTATTTTTGATAAAGATGAACATTCTGGTAAGATTTCGTTGCTATACCTTTGTAAACGCAGTGGATTACGGATCGTATATTTTCAACGTACAATAACTATTCGGTGTAATTCTGCTAAGATGTCGTACATTCTTAGTGATCAATTCGGCAATACCTTCGGTTCAAGCGTTACCGTGTGGTTCTCGCGAGCAATCGCTGTCACGTCCCCCTTCAACAATGAGCGACCAGGTGCGGTTGATTATAAATTTAGATTCCTGATGTGGTAGTACTACATTATCTCAATGATGTCTGGCTTTTAGGACGGTCTCGATTCTCAGCCAGCGTCATCCCAAAACGCTCAAGTGATACCGAACGACGTTCTTAAGGCATTTAAAGCTGATCGTCGTGCTTTATTCACTGAGAGAATAAGAGCACACGCTGTCCTCACAGTTGGCAAATTCTGTCTAATGGTCTGTTATAGAGTTCTGTATATCTCTGTACTGCAACTGCTAACAATGAAGATTCAACTTTTATTTTAGAATGAAAAGATTGCCAAATCGACTATTCCTGTTTTTGTCAAACAGCTACGACTGAATGGCGATCACATCATAAGAAATAATATCGCTCTGCTTATTTGCGATCTTTGCATGAGGTCTGTTTTTTCCCAGTGGATTGCGTAACTTAAAACGTTATTTGACTCCGTTGTATTCCTAACAGAAATTAGTTTCGTTTACAGTGGAAGGTCTGAGGGTTTTTTATAAATTGGTCAGATTTCAAAATCGTCTCAATCAATCGCATTCCTTTTTAAAAAGATTTGGAAAAGAATTCTAATAAAGGTGCTATTAAGCTAAAGGATGTGATGAATAAAATACTGATTAAAATACTTCAAAAGGCTCTTGAAATACGTTCATCATCATTTTACATATTTGGAAACCATATCTTTATATATGGGAGTCGCTATCCGAGTGGCAGTGATGCTCGCCACAGCTCAAGACATAGTTGATCTCCCACCTCTTAAAACGCTCATGCAATCAATGTCGAACGCCCCACGGAGCGCTTCAACCTGCGTATCTTCAAGATTGCAAGGGACGTTCTTGACCATCACTCTATGACGTTCGTCAAGAAGATGAAATCCTCGAGCGAATGATGAGCGCGAGGGGACTGATTGAATTCTAGAAGTATCGGGAGCTGCAGATAAAAAAAAAGGTTTGTTGAGGGTCAAATAAAGTGGTAAGATAAATAACATATATATGCTTATATAATAAATGTTCATATGGACATGTACACATATATGCGTACATATTTATGTGTATTTATATGTGCATATACATACATATATATATATGCATGTACATACATGTGCTTTATATTTATATATATACATATATATATATGCACATGTACATATGTCTATGTACGTATACATTTATGTAAATATATATAAGTATGCATAAATGACTATCCAGTGTGAAAATCGGAGACTTTCTTAATAACGTGCTCAGACACACATCGATGGTGGATCGTTACTCTGCAATAGTTGCTGCATATGTTAAAGATGGATCGACACTGGTTCGTTATCAAATACTGGAATCACTTACATCATTGATAAAAGAGCAATTCATACGATGGGAAGGACAAGTACGTCTGTTCAATACTCTCCTTCATCATCTCATCTTTGAGCATAACATCTTCAGATCATGTACCGCTTTGTTTCTACTATACTGGACGAGAATAAGGTCACATGTGAATACGCAAAATTTTGCTTGGTAAGTGCTTATTGAATCTATTCAAGCTGTATCTGAGATCATGGTAGTGTAATTGCAGCGAGATGTCCTCTTACTGCAGTTTCCTGAACTTTTCTCGAATCACTTTATCGAATGTCTTATGTATTTCAGCAAAGTGCCAGTAAACTGTGAAACTCGTGGCGGTCGTGGTGTTGCTAAACGTGAGTCTGTCTGCTTTTGAAAATTTATGATCTTCGTAACACCAAACCATTTATATTTAGATGAAGAAGCAGTTATTGACCCTGTCCAACATGTTGCTGTTTATGGCCCGGAAAATTTTGAGAATCGTATGACAATATACAAATTTATGGTATGTCGAGCTCCTGAGATTTCTTCTTTCATTTTTGTTATATTCTTTGTGATTCAGTTGAGCACTTTTAATGATATTTCAAAATATGCTCTGATGGAGCATATTTGTTAGCAAATTATCTGTCCAATAATGAATGGAAAGCTGAAGTACAAAAATTCCTGCGTACGTGCCCTTTTGAAGGATTCCTTGACGGTAAGTTCCGAGGACGGTTTTTAACTTCGAGATTTCTATCATTACTTCTATTTTTAAGGTAATGTCTCTCAAAGAAATAAGATTGAACATGGATGTTGGAAAGGGTCCTGACAGTGAAGATGATCCTCCAGAGAAAGTTGTGGTCAGTGCAGAGTAGTTGCTTCAGACTTTATTATAGGAGCTTTAACTTATCCAGTGAATCACTTCACAGGCTCTTGCTAAGAAAATGGTTACCGAAGCGTTCCAAAAGGTTATGATAGGCAATGTAATGCCAAGCCTTCTTGATTTACGGGTTTACCTCAATGAGAAACGATCGCCATTACGCTCGGAGCTGTACGCCGTTTTCCGGTATGTTTTGTAAAGTGTTCAGTTTTGTTTTCCTCTGTTATATGTGAGTCGCGCCTTCTGTTATAGCGCTAATTGTCGCGAGAATAAAGAACAAATCAATGAGTTTTTGGATGGAGATCGACAACTCAAAGCTGAGGTCGAACATGACATTCGGAGATATGAAGTGAGCCTCTCTCATTTGAAGAAAGAACCTATTGAACATTTTGTGTTTATGTTTCAGCAGCGCATAAAGTCCCAGTGGGCGGCAGCTAAAAAACGTGCAGAACGATCAGCAAGGGAAAGACGTCGTTCAAGGCGTTCTTTAGCTGCTATCACAGAGATCAATAATGCTAATGGAGCACCAAGTCATGATGCAACAGTTGATAAAGAGCAGTCGAATAGGAATGATGATGGATGGTCTTTGCAATGTGTGGATCCGGAAGAGACGCAAAGCTCAGCGCCTCAAGCGTCAGATCCACCGAATGATCCAGCTAATGAAGGTTCATCAGCGATGAACGTCAAGGAAATCGTAAGTTAACGGCCATAATTTTATACATTATGACGTAACATGTAAGGAAAATGCAGTCAAAGTGTTGTTACCTGTCCATAAGCTATCTAGTATTTACATTTTCTGGATGTGACCCATGAATGCGGGGCAGTGGTTAGAGGTGCTCTGCGACGCGCACTGAATCGACCAATCGTTGGTTGTTAGTTCCATCCCTCACTTCAGGTTCACCAAATCTTCTTTCCCATCGCAGTTGGTGTTTTGGTACCAGACTTATCTGGAAGTATAGCAGAACCGAGCTGATACATTAGCCAGCCACCGCAAGTCATCGTAATGGTCAGATGTACACGCAATCAACTTGAACGATGCTACCATGGAGTTTATTGCATGGCGCATCCCCTAGAGATGAGTCAACGTCTTAGGTCTCAAGTCTTTGACTTATAAATGCGATATGCATGCTTTCGAATATTTTCACCTCTGCTGCGGCTTCACTGCTCTTGTTGTGATGACAAAATTGTCCTTCTTTTTCTTTGGTCTCGTGCTATAACAACGAATTCTCATCAATATTCATCCGCATTGGTGAGATCGCTTGGCTGTGCTATCCTTTAAATTACATCCAGGTTAGTATGGAATACTTCAGAAGCAGGAGTTTCCGGACAACACTACTCGTATTCTTGTCGATGAGACTGGTGCAGTGAACCCATGTGATGTTCCAAGTGCTACAGAAGAAGAGCTTTTGCAGGTTAGTTCTGTTGGTCGGAAAGCACCTATTTGAGACCTTGCTGTTAAATTTGAGATCACCTGATAGAAAGTATTTAAATGGCTTTGAATTACGAGCATAGTGTAGTTGGTCAGTAAGCAACATTTTGCAATCTGTGTGTAAACAGCGAAAGTATTTCAGTGTCTTTACCAAGCGATGATGGTGAGAAATTGGAAGCTTTGCCTGAAGAAGACAGGAGTGTCGACGTTACTGATGCACATATAGCTGGCATAAGAGTTCTGTTATCGCCTACTGGTAACGAGGAGCCGGATCCATCAACTGAAGCTCACACATGTGAAGTGGAACCAAGATCTGAAAGGGACACTGATTTGTCACCTAAAACTAGCAGGGATGTAAATCGTGTCAACAAGGATATAGATCCTTTCACACCTTCAAATGACAAAGGAGTGCCTGAGAAGGAAAATTTCCAAGAGTCAGTTGCAGGTATCCGGTTGCCTTCTCATCACCTTCCCACTGTGTATCCTACACCATTTGTGATCTTTTGCAGAAAAATCTGTGCACACTGTTGCTCCTCCACCGTCGAATTCGCCGCTTTAAGAGGATTTGCAAGGTGTAGATTCTAAGCGAGTAAGTTTCTGCTCGAACCTTTACACTTTGTTGAGCTCTAATGATCCTGTTTATTTTTTTATTTTTTTTTTTTAGCCAGAATCATGGGTCTTCAGTGAGGGAGGCGTTTCAGCTCGAGCAATGTCAACGCCCAACAAAATGATTTTTAATGTAGGAGAACCATAATCGAATTATCATGACCTTAGTTTTTCGTTTTGTTTTCAGTTATTGTAGTATGTAGGAAGTAATACAATTGACGTGTTTCTGTTATACTGTCTAGTTATTTGAGCTTACTTTCGCTGATCCGAACTTGTCTGCGATTCAAGGAGAAGCTAGAGCACTCCCGCATAAGAAGACAGGTTAATTTGCCCAAATTTGCTTTTTTTTTACTATGATGCTTATTTTCTACGAAAATCAAATGCTGACCTTTTTTTTCAATAATAAATGGTATTTATTTGTTAGACGGCTGCAACAGAGAAACCGATTTCAATCGCTGGAAAGGGGCTTTTGGTAGGAGTGTTAGTAATCATTCGTAATCTTGGATCCTTGACTAGAGCCCCACGTGGCCGGTTTTTTGAAAACACCCTTTTATGACGTTGGAGCGTTCAGAATAAAATCATGTTTCTCGTCCGCCGTTCGCCTTCATTTTTATCACGTGTGTAATTCGCTGAAAGCATTAGAAGCATATCAGGCTCTAGAGGAACTTTCGTAGTATCTGATTCAATCGTTTAATCTGAAGTTTCTTTCAAAGCGGATAATTAATTCCAAATTGAATAACAAGTTGCATCCCACAATCCAACGCACCGGGTAACGATTGATTGGTCCTCCTTCCCGGACCCATGGACTGACCGATAAACATGCTCGGCGGAAATGTAAAACTCGATCTTATCTCCTCTGCTGACGATATTTCCAGACATTAAGCACGGCATGGCATCACTGGAACCTACGCTATCGAAAGATTACTAATAGTCTAAAGAAAGAGCTCTGTTTGGCGAGGTTTAACGCACAAATCGGTTCTTCGTGATAAGAAGAGAACAAATGAGAAACCGATCTTATTCGCTGAAGAGTAACTTTTCGTAGGAGTGTCAGTAACCGTTAGAAAACTCTAACTTGAGACTGCAGCTCCACATAGCTGGTTTTTTGAAACACTCATTTATAACACTGTGACATTCAAAATAAAACCATGCTTCCCAAACCAGGTGTTTTTTTCTTGTAGCTCGCTTATATTCTGCTGAACAAAACTCCTCCCTCAGAGTGCTACTACTAGAACTATAGCAGAAGCTTCAAAGTACTCAAAAATGTGTTTGCTTTTTGAAAAGATTTTTTGGTCTTTTGGTATAATTTGGTCTTCTGATTTGTGTTTCAGTGTTCGCTGGACAGAAATCTTTCTCTAGACTATTAGTAATCATCTTATAGCGTAATGTTTCATAAATTTAGCTGAGTGCTTAATTTTGGAAATACGATTTAGCAACGAAAATAAGATCGAGTTTTACATTTTTGGCAACGTCGTTTACCGGCTGTTCAACAAGACGATCACCGTGGCAGGGGCGAGGCGAAGCGGGACTTTCGAAATACGGTGTTTCAATTGGGAATTTTTCTTCCGCTATGAAGGAAGCTGCAGATAAAACGAGTGACTAAGATACTGCGAAAGTTTCTCTACAAACTGATATGCTTCTCGGCTTCCAGCGAATTACACGCGTGATAAAAATGAAGCCGAAAGAATCTTTGATCTCGATGTTACAGCGTTCTAAAGGGTTGTTCTGAAAAATCGGTGACGTGGTGTTGTAGCGTCAAGTCTCAACTTTCGAATGAATAATAGCACTCTAATGAAATGTTCACCACTGAACCCGCAAATGTTTTCTTTACCCAACAGCTCTAACACAAGTGTTTCTCCGATAGTCAAACATAAATTCTCTGAAATTTGAACTGGCGATTAAGTGCTTGCCCTCTAAGGAAGATGATTTGTCTAACGAACTATAAGCGAAATGTGAAGAACAACATGTCGCCGTGTGAAACATAATTTTATTTTAGATTTTGCAGCGTTTCAGAAAGTGCTTTGAGACACCGACCACCTGAGAATTTAGATAGAGATTGAAGCGTTCGAATGGTTTCACTAACACTTATGAAAAGTTCCTCTCCAGCGAATGAGATCCGTTTATTTGTCGCCCCTTCTAACATAGAAGTGCCTAACAGAATTCCCAAGTTTTTAGAGTGTCCTCAATTTTCAGGTACTGTAATGAAAAGTATTGAGGAAGAACATACGTGAATGTATGAATTTCTGACTTTTATATTGTTACCTTTGTCATTTAGGTGTTATTTCTCGATAATTACTACATTATGTCTCTTATCTGAAGCTTATGTCATGATTTTTTTTTCATCCAATTGTTAATTTTCGACTACTGTTGTTATTCCTCTTTTGCGAATAAAGAAGGAAGTGTTTGCTTAGTGTCTATATGGACCTGAGTCTATGCTATTGTGTTATCCCCAACGTTATCCGTCATAAATCGCGCCGTTCTGTTCAGGTAGATGGAACGACGTTGATTGTATTACAGTCTGGGGAATGATCGCCACAAAAGCACGGGAGCTATATAGTCGACTGATGAATTGCTCACAGGTTTTGCTTGCAGATCGTAGCTCACACACAATATGGTATCCGCATGCGAAGTTCGGGAGATAATTCAATTTTTGCCGTGCACATTTTCCACTGGCAATCTAAAGAGTTCTTGGTTCTTTTCTGTTATCTGGCGACAAATAAAAAAAAGATGACTTTTGTTGGACAAGGAATTTTCATTGGGATGTGTTATTTATTATTCGAAAGCTTATATTTCTGGCTACTGCGCTGGATAGCCGTTTTTAGTAAGAGCCTTTTTTTTCCATAACGCTGTAAGAAAACGTTCGTGGCACTGTTTTTCTGTTAATTTGTGGGAGGGACGGTCGCGTTGACGCGTCACACGTGTGGAATGCAATTTTGGTAATTTAGTTCGAGATCTTTTCCCGCTTTGAAGGAACTGCAGATAAAACGTATGACTCTGATATCACAAGTTTCCTCTACACTATCATTAGCTTTTCGTTCTTCCAACGAAGTGCCAGTGAAAACGCATGGTCGATGTGAAACATAATTCTAGTTTGAATGCTACTGTGTTAAAGAAAGATCTTTTTCAGAAAGCGAGCACGTATCCCAGTAGCCAGAGATTTATGCTTTCTAGTGATCACCAACACTATCATGAAAAGTTCGTGTCCAGCAAAAGAGGTCGTTTCTCCATTCGCCGCCATATAGCAGAACAGAATTGATTTCTTTATCCCTACTGCGCTTGTAAGTGGCGTAATGTTACAAGTATGCATATGAGAATGTTGGTGATATGCAAAATATTCCACATTAGGCAGAAGTTGAACCCGCGCGTTTCACCCATATTGTGGGCTCGTGATAACAGTATACCGATGCCCACTGCTTTGCTATCACTCTTCGATATAAACTATGGTAGCTATCGGTAGCCAAACTCTTATGGGTTTGGTCTGGTAAACACACAAAGGATAAAGAATAATGCTTTTGACGTGATCAGCTAAGATGCGTCTTGTAGTCGTCTTCATTTGCATCGTTTGAGATGATTAAGCACATATCTGTTATCAATAACTTGCAGTGGCCTACCGATGTATTACTCAATGCTGCTATACTCCCAGACAAGTCTGGTAGCAGTTCACTAGCGCCCAAGGGATAGAAGGTTTTGTGGGCCTTGAGCGCGTTATCGAACTATCGATCATCGATTGATCGGTTATATGTGTTGCGGAACACCCTCTAATCAATGAACCGCATACTATATTGGTATGCACATATCTTAATTAAACCCAATTTACGCAGACGGCTGTTGGATATGTAAAACTTGTGCATATAACGATTTGTATAACCACTTTTGAGACGGAACATGATACCACTATTGAAAAACACTAAGAATAAAGAATCTATTCAAATTATACATATTCAGTAGCTGTCATTGTAACTAGCTCCAATGCCAATGTGTGCTTAATTGGTCAGACTCGCTAAAGGTCGGTTGCTAACCGCTCTGATAGTTTATATCGAATTAAAAATAGTAGCAAGGCTCTGGTATCGGTGGTGTAGTGGTATCAGGTGCTCGTAGTGTGGGTCAAACGCGTGTTCAACTTCTGCCTGAAGTCGAATGTTTTGCATACCACTCAACATTCCTAAGTATATATATTGTGAGTTGCACACTGAAACAATTTTTGAACAATTTCAATGTTTTATGCTTGAGAACGCAGGCGATGTGAGACGGTATGGATGAACGAACATTATGACGAGTTTGAGAAAAAAAATTGGATTGCATAAATTCGATAAGCTTCTTAGCTCAGCTCCTGTGTAGTCAGACACTTAACAGGGCAAGAAATGGTATATGTAGGGTTTGTATTGAAGAATTTCTTATTCTGTAGACTATTTACGATTTTAACATTATGACAGCGTTATGGGCCTATTTATTTTTACATCAGTAGCTCTTTTTTTCACGGAAAAAATGTGAAGCGTCATTCCATTTCTATATTCTTTAGATAAGTCATAACGTATCATTCTAACATTCTAACTAAAGAATGGAATCAACCATTGTAAGACCAAATAAATTTCTGCCCTTATCTCTCCTTTTCGAGTGTTTCAGATCACTTTAGTTCTTCGGAAATGTGAAAACAATAGATCTTCATCTTTTCTTTGCGGTGTGCTTTGAGTTGTACTAGAATTGACAGAAGAAGTTGTTTATTCCACTTCTCTATAATTATGTATAAAACTAATATCCCATAATTTGGTTTGAACTGGTAAATTGCATTTTTATATTTGGTTTTTTATGGAAGTTTAGGTCATCATGAAGGCAGTACCTCACATTGGGTTGCTGCATCGTGCCACCGAGAAGCTTATTGAGCACAAGACGTATACTCAGGTGTATTCTGTAAATGGCATGATATAGCACATTATATTTAAAATTATTCATTTCTTAGTCGTCCAGTCGTTAGCTTATAGTTTGATCATATTCTATCCCTTACAGGGCCATGGGTATGACCTCTATCCCGGTCTTATTTAATTGACAATCCCCGGTAAGTGTGAAACGGGAATTCAACTTGGTCATAGAGTAGAATTCTTGCATACCGCTCAATATTCTGAGGTGTATATTTACAACATCACATCACCACTAGAAAGTAATGAGTATATAGAGATACAGATTATACAAATCGAAAAGCTGTCAGCTCACTTGTGTTTAATACCGGTGTGTGATCGCTCCTCCAAATCCGTTACGTGTTGGCTGTTGACAGCTTTGGTAGTTCATATCGAAGCAATAGTGATAGCAATCGGTGACCCCGGTGGGCTAATGACAGCTTATGTACCTGGGAAGGATGAAAGGGCGTCATGTATCAAGTTTTTGTGTACCACTCAATATTCGTAGATGTATATATAATTTATTAGTTTATAATGTGTTAATACAATACATCAAGGCACTACCATATTTCGATGATCTGTAATATGTGTCAGTGATGTGCAATGAGCTGGCTTTTTCGCTTACTGTCGAGAAACTTTTGGGTATTGACATTCCGCCACATGCCAAATATATTCCAAGTGAGTGTGCTTTATCTAACAGTGGTTATTTTCTTCTAAATATGTCTATTTTAAACTTTTGATTAGCATTGATGGCTGGAATAACGGGAATCCAAAACCATGCAATGGGCAATACTACTCACGCCCTGGATATTGAAGCTACGACGCCATTTTTTTGGATGTTTGAAGGTGAAGTTATGTAAACAGTCCAGTCCAAACTGGAGTATTGTTGCTGGTTTAACTGTTTCCTTCTTTTAGTTGTTGCGAGCTCGCTTGGGGCTTCCTCAAGGTCGTCACCACATTGAAGTTGTCGATGGCCTTTGTGGATCAGAAGGAGCTTATCACCTTTCGACTAGTAGCTACCAAGGCGGCGGTCATTCCTCTTACGATTCAGCGTAGCATAGTTTTTCGATAGCCAACATCCAGATCCTTCTCAGCTTGAGTGGCCCTAATAGCGTGGAGGAATGAAATTTCCGCTGACTTCGAAGTAAAACACCCAGGAACACCTCTCAGCCACGATAAGAAGGCAAACAGTTTGGGAGGGTAGCTCAAAAACACTGCTAGTGAGGGGTAAAACACCGACCTATGACAGAAAATTGGGCAGCATTGATTGTGCTTGGATATTATTTATTTTACAAAAACTATGTTAATGGCATTACGAAAAATTTCTATGTAGCATTCTCTGTCATTAACCCTTTGAGAACCGGAATGTACATATCCCTTTGCTGGCAACGCCATTTTCTGCTGGCGAGCGGTTCGGACCGCTACGATGAAAGGCCGCCGCCACGTGCCCTAATTCTACTGAGGTAGTTTTCCCATGTAATATGTATACTTTTTCCGTCAATGAATGAGATTTCTGTATCAGTAAGTGACAAATGTGATAGAATAGATTTTGATAAAGTTTTTCTATTCTCAAAAGTCACATAACTGGTCTATTCATAATGCGGACTTTCAGAAGGAAAAACGAAATAAATATGAAAAGGCTATACTTAAAACCTTTATCGAGCATTTTCTTGATATTTCATTCATACTTGCCCGCAATTCAATAGAATTTATCTTCTATTTCTTTCAGTTTTCACATACTCTAACGCCTGAAATACATAGAATTTATCATACTGACTGAAAAATGGAAAAAAGTGAATAGTTTGTCAAAAATAGTGCTGCGTATTGCATTTCATCCGACTTCATCAATAATTCTCATTATTTTTTTAGTGCACTTCAGATTCCCATCTCCGACCAGTGCGTAGTTTTATACGAATTCTTTATTTATAGCCATGGTATGCGAAGAAGAGATGGAGGCACGCTGTTCTTTTTCGTTATCTCCACCTTGTTTGAGCCTTTCGGTGAAGACGTAAGTTTTACTTTCGCTAAAAGTTTCGGAAATCATTCGATGATTAAAATCAAATAAATTTGAACGATGAATTTTGTTTCTCAAAACGCCTGTTATTCAAACTGTGCCACTCAAAATAAGATTTTGTTTCACATTCAAGCATTTCTTGCGGGGTGAATTTTTTTTCATGAGCGTTAAATAATTGTGAAATGGGGCAATTCCTAGCATTTTCAACGGTGCACTCGGTTTTGTATAGAACTTCTCAGAGCGAAGTAACAATCAAAAGAATCTTAGGTTCTACCAATTTTTTAAAATTTCGATATCTAGATCCTTTCTTGACCTCTCGGAAAGAGGCGTTTTCTAATCTTTTTGAGAGTTCTAATAACCGTTTGTCAATTGAAGCATCGATAATATGGAGGGTGTACTTTAACTCTTGGCTGCTGACAAATCTACATCTTGTATCGCAAAAATAATGATAACAGAATAGAAGCCTCGATAGTGTGGTGATCAACACACTTCATCAGAATATGTGAAACACGGATTCAAATATTGTTCGTGATTCAAAGGTTTGCATATCTCCAACATCGGATGTTTGTAACATTATGCAACTGCTAGAAGTTGTTATTACGTCGTTCCATAAGTTTTGGAACTAGAGGAATAAAAATCAAATTTCCTAACCAGGAGAATTGAAACTGCATTATTTTGGTATTGTCGAATTGCGCCTTTTTTTTGCGAACCATCTGGTATACAACTTGCCTATACTTGCTTCAATATGGAGTTGTGATGGGAACAAATTTGCTTGTTACTCATGCGGGAATGGCTCGTAGAGAAGATGCTAGCGAAGCGACGTGCAAAAATATTGAGGTTTCTGTAGACGGCTCGAGCGCGACTGATTCTCCACACTGTTCTCTTCCGCTCGTCACGACAGCTGATCGAACCAGCAAACTTATTCCGAATGGCGGGCTTGACCAACCACTTGGCAATACGGAATAATTTCCTTCGCTCGCGGCGGCAGAGAGGAGCTAGCGCAGTGGCCTTGTATCCAAAGTGTCGATAAGGTCTCATCCAGCTTCATACCACTTTGCTGTAAGCTGTTGATCACTTTCGCTACATATTTATTTTTGTTAATTCGACGTTAGTACTACACTCATTATAGAGATCACCATAGCAAGAGTAAGTTCTTCAGTCGCATGTTTCGCCATTGCGAAGAGGTAGGAGAGAGCCAGTTAGCTAAGGGGGTTGTGTCGCTTTCATTTAGAGAACATGTTAATTCAAAGTGACTGAGACAGATTCGTGAACTAAAATATTCTTGCTTCTCATGACAGTGACATTATATTTTTGTTGAGGTCAGATTTGCACGCTAGAATAATTTTCACCTTCTCCATTCTACCAGAAGTTGGAAATGAAGCGCTTTCATAGTTACGTTGAGAATTCACACCGCCTTTTACCAATCATTAGAAACATGTTGATGAGCACTATTCAATAAATTGAAGTGAATAGTTGGTCAAATAAACAGGTTGTTAAGAAAACCACGAATCATAAGAAAAACTCATGCATATGTGGTGAACGAGTGGAGGATTTACTGAGACCACAAAGTTCGCTTGAGAATTGACAGTTTCACATTACTGGAATGTGCGAGACGAATACTTCGTGAATCTATCTGAAATTTTAATATGTCGTGCTAGGCGCATGTGCAGCTTTTACGATGTATCCCTCCGCAGTGAAACATGTTGAGGATTCAGAATGGTTTGGGAAACGTCAAGAATTTGAGTTTTTGAGATCTTCCATGAATTACTGCAAGTTTCAAACACAACTAATTCCTTGGGTAACACCATCGTGTCGTGCTGGAGGAAATGTTTCAATATATAGGCCTTGAATTAATAAATTCGCCGAGATGTATAGCATGGACTTTAGAGATTTAACTTGATATTGGTGAAAGAACAGAAGAAAACCATTGGCTAATCGTGAAGGTTTTATTGTAGTGATTGATTTGAACGAAGCAGGTAGTACTAAAGATCACTGTGATTATTTGTCGTGCGTCGTATGACTCCCGCAAAGGTCGTCCCGTGATTTAAGTGTTAGATTATTCAATCACATAGATTTATATGATAAAATTTGTAAAACTTTCGCGTCAGGCGAGACTAGAACCCGCACCTCATTTTTTCAAGGAGCGCGTGCTCTACCCGTTACACTACTGAAGTCCATTTTGCACACTACTCTTTCTACGCTACAGCGCATTTATCTGTCAGCCTCCAACCGTCAACGGCCTGGCCCGTGTAATCAGTCTCGACATTGAACTCAGTCACGCTGGCAAATATTGGTATTAAAGATCAAATGAGGTCTTTGAAAAATGGATGTCAGTAGTAAGACGGATAGAGCACGCGCTCCTGGGAAGAGTGAGGTGCGGTTATAGTCCCGCCTGACGCAAAAATTTTGCACATCGCTCTACATCTATGTGTTTGTAACATCATACCACCGCTAGAAGCGGTTAAATAAAAAAATCTCATTTAGTAGTAAAATTTGCCATTTAATACTGACTTATGGAATGTCTTGAGTCACTGAAAAGAGACTGCAACTGAAAGCAACTGAAAAAATGCAAATGTAAGAAAAACATCTGATCATTCACAATATCTCATACGTAGCATGAGGGTAAACTTCAAACCGTTCTCTTAGTGTACAACCATCTAAAATCTCAACAATCCATGACCGAATAAATATTTCATGAACACAAAAACAGCATCGCTGCCATGGATTAGCTATCAACATAACTACGAGGATGCTGGTGTGAGTGTTAAAGCTAACTGCTTAAGTCACCTGTTCTCAGGCTTCTTTCAAAAGTCCACTCCATAAGATGCTCCTTGTTGTCAAAGTTGTTGCCTTTCGCGCTGAGATAGAGTGTGCTGGCTGCTCAATGGAGAAGGCTGAGTTTCGAGTTAGCCTTTAGCATAGAAATGTTACTGACTCGAAGCAGAATGCTCGACTTGTACTAATTTGCCACGCGGGTTTTTTCACTAAGCACAGAAAGAATTCATGTTTGGGTTATAACTGTTTATAGGAATAATAATACTTGATGATATGCGTTAGAATAAGCGTAGAAAAGAGAAGTAAGTAGCAGTCATTTGGGGGAATAACTGCTACATAAATCCCATGGTGCAGCCTTCTATCGCCTCTTCGAATCACGATCTCAAGTAAATTGCGAAGAACTCGCATTCTGGTATGTGAGCGTTAATCGTCCCATGTCTTTAACCATAACAACAATGACGACCTTCCAAAATTGCACCCCCATAAGGAAATTAGGCAGAAAATAAACAAGATCATGTCATATGTAACTTTACCTTTCTTCTAGCTTCTTCACGAAGGTGCGCACGATTGAGTAAATGAACATCTTCAGGTTTGCTGATAATAGGATTACGGAGCGTATAGAAGGATTTGAAGCAGTTCCTTCCATTTGGAAAGTTCTTCATCGTTCTTTGATCGAGAAACGAATTAAGAAAGTACTGTTCCCAGTTGTTCATTAGTCATTTCGGTATTTTGATGGTGTAAACCAGCGCTTTTAATAGATGATAATATTAGGCTTTCTGATGAGTTTCAGCACCAGAGTAATGAGCACCAAATTTATTAGCCAGAAGTATCGAAATTGCTTGACAATACTGACAAAAACAGCAACAACGCCACAACAACAGCATTCTGTTAACAACAGACGATGAACTCCTAGCGCAACTGTAAACACCTGTATCGCTGCATTCAGAAACAGTCACGTCGGCGTTGCACTAATCTAATCGTACGTTCAGCCAACGCAAGACCATGTTGCCAAATTGACAAAGAGAAAGTTGATCGAACGGGGGTGGGAGCTGTTGAATCATCAAGCGTACAGTACTCACTTATAACCATCTGACTATCACCTCTTCGCTTTTCACGAGCACTTCCTAAGCAGGAAGAAGTTTCGAGACATCAATCACTTGCGTCGAGAATCAACAATTTTCTTCGAATTCAAGGATGACGGAATCAATGAGCGCGATATTGATTTGTTGCCTGAGAGATGGTAGAAATGTGTTCGAGCTGGTGAAACATGTTCTGAATAGTGTTGTTAAGCAATTTAAACAACTTTTAGTAAGAGAAAATTTGGTCCCTATTGCTTTAGTGCAAGCTTATGAGAAGACCTATATTAGTGCACGTGTAGCGTAGTGGATGGCAGTAATCTTGTTCCGAGAACCAACTGTCTATTGATCTCGGCATAGAGACAATGACTCAGAGATTTTCTTCAATGAGCATGAGCAAGGTTCTTATTAGTAGAATTTATTGAATGCAATCTAATGCGTACACAATCCAGTACAGTAATACCCTGTCTAATGTTTCGGCGATATGACCTTCTCCACAGCCAGCAATGATTATTTTTATTCTCAGACCACTCAGTCATATACTTTCGTTACCCTACAAAAGTAAACATGATAAATAGGTTCGGTTCTTTTTTGTTAGACGGCGACAACTGGAGAAACGATTCATTTTCATGGACAAAGATTTGTCATTGCATTCTTGCCAATTACTCGAAAGCCTAGATCTTTGGCTACTGCGCTAAGTAGCTGAGTTTTGTAAACGTCATATTATAACGCTTCAACTTAGGGATAACATTTGTTTGTACTACGCGGATATTTCTCACAGGATACAACTCTTTCTAGATGGTTAGTGATCATTTGATAGCGTAAGTTTTCTCGATTTCAATACTGTGCTTATTTTCTGGTAGGATCTTTCCTCGCAATGGAAGAGCAATAATAAAATCAAGCTCCACATCTTTCCACGCGTTTGTTTAGCAGCTAATCTACGGTCAGAGTATGTGGTCGCCGCAGATTCGATGCGGCGGCTCACCATCGTTCGATCGTTTTACGTCGCATGTAAAGTTAAATTTTTGTTATCCAATTGGGAGTTTTTTCTCCGCTTCAAAAGAGGCTCAGATTAAACGTATGCCTCTAAAACTACCATATGTCCTGTACACGATCGTTTGCTTTTCGTGCTGTCAGTGAAATAATAATAGAATTGCGTTGCAGATGCTAAACAAAATTTGTTCTGAATTTCAAAGCGTTTTAAAAGGATGTTTTCAAAAGATGACCACGCAACGCGATAACCACAAATTCAAGTTTTCAAGTGAGTACTAGCACTCTTATTAACAATGATTTTTCAGCGAAAAGGGATCGTTTCATCACTTGTTGCCGTATAACGGAGGGGATCATAATTTCTTAAGTAGCACCTGAACAGCGTCATTAACCTTTGAGTTTCCCGGACCCAATCTCAATTACTATACACAGCGTTACATCTAGAATGTAAGCTTCTACGCAGTTCTTTGTAGTCTCATCGGGTTTATTTATCTCCAGCGCGAATTCACATTGTTCGTTCGTTGAGCGATGGGCCCAGATGCCTCTAGAACTACTAGAAACAACACCATATACAGACAGCATTAATTCGTGCTAGAGATGAACAAACCCGACGGCACTTCTAAGAACTATGTGGAAGCTTGCATCCTAGACGTAGTGCCGTATGTTGTAGTACGAATTAGATCTGTGGAAGTCAAAGTGGTACAGACATTCACCGTTTAGTTGTTCTAAATCTTCCAATTACTGATCGGATATAAGCCGCACAGAGTTCTCCATTCATAAGATCAAGATCTTGGCAGAAGCGATGAGTGAAGGGCTTCGCCAAGGAATGGCGTGCCTTGCATTGGCTTGACTGTCACGCAAGGAAATGTTGGCACTCTATCTTGTCCATACTGCCCCACGTGAGTACCATGTTGCTACGTCCCTCAACCTTAACCGTCCACCTCAGTGATTTTCAATACTGTTTCTTTACATAATTAGGGAATTTCGAGGCCTCAAAGCTTTGCTTTTGCTGGAGCTGCGATTTTCGATATCGTCTGTATCATCTGCCGTCCATCTGATGGTCGAATGACTCGAGCGGGGCACCGGCAACACTTCGACTTTTCCCTATCGCGTGTAATAGTAGTCCAGTAGGTCCTCCTCGCTCCAGGGATTCGCTGACCATCATATCTTTCCCCTGTGCCTTTCGTGAAGAAATCGGACCATCGGGTCGGTGATCTTCCTGTAGAGCCCTTGATATCCCAGGGAATCCAGTCGGTAACGGCTCTCGTCCATCGGTTATCGTTCAGGCGTATCACGTGTCCAGGTCACCTTACTTTCGAGATCCTGGGTATAAGACGGCGTCTTTGATCTTCGATCTGCAACGTAGGTCGGAACTTCGAATCCTTTCTCTCATTTGCAAGTTACGGGATGCTCCTAACATTGACCTGTCGACTGTGCGTTCAATAGCGCCAAGTGATCTTTCTTCCTGCTTATGTAGCGACCACGTTTCTGCTGCATATGTTAGGGCACGGATAATCGCCGAGTTGAAAAGGTGGACACGGAGTCGGATGTTCTTTGTCCTCTTCACTACACCTTGGATTCCCTCTAACGTTCCCCAAGCCGCTCGTTTCCTCCTGCTCAACGCTGGAGCTAAGTCGTTCATCATGTTGATTTTACGACCTAGATAGACGCAACTGGAGCATTCGGAGGTTGTCGTTCCGTTGAGCGTGAATGGGGCATTCAAAACCCGTCCGTTCCTTATGAACATTGTTTTCGTTAGATTTAGTTGAAGACTGATTTTTCCACGGTCGTTATCGAAATCGGTCAACATTCGCTGTGCTTGGCTGATGCTTGGTGTTATGAGAATGATATTATCACCGAAGCGAAGATGGTTCAACTGTCGGCCGTCGATTTTCACTCCCATCGTCCCACTATAATGTTCGCATGACATTTCGTACGTTGGCAGTGAATAATTTTGGCGAAATTGTATCACCTTGTCGAACTCCTCTTCTTACGTGAATGGTAATATCGTTGTCGAATGGCGATCTTTTGGTCGATAAATGTTTAAACAGCTCACGAAGGATCGTTACGTACCAAGTATGGACGCTATGGTTGTCCAGAGTCTCTAAAAGCGCTTCTGTTTCCACTAAACCAGAGGCTTTCCTCAATTCCATGAAAGTGAGACAGAACAGTAGTTTGCGCCGTAAAACTTCAGTCAGTCTTGTGATCATGTGATTGTGGTATATGGTACTAAATCCTTTCATTATTAATTGAGCTAACTTGTCATGTGGTCTGGTAAGGTCTGTTGTACAGCCCGATACACGTGTTTCGTCCTTACAGACTCGTCAGTCGGGCAGAACCCGTCGTCTTTTGATATTTTTTAAGTCGGTTCTCTCGGGAGCTCTGCTCCCTTACAGAGAGTTGCCGAAGACGAACGTTCTATACTCTATGTCAAGCAAACTTTTCACCTAACGCAGAGGGTTTGCGCACTAAAGTAGAAATAAATAGAGGTATAAAGGTTTAATAAAATGTATCAAAGTAGACACAAATAAAGGTATAATATGATAAAATACCAGCCAAGAAGCAGTCGAGTGCGCAAACGCTCTGTGTTAGGTGAAAACTTCTCTTGACTTAGAGTGTAAAACGTTTGTCTTCGATGACTCTCTGTAAGGGAGTAGAGCTCTCGAGAGAACTGACTATAAGAATATCGGAAGACAACGGATTCTTCCCGACTGACGAGTCTGTAAGGACGAAACACGTCTAACGCGCTATACAAGAGCCCTTAGCAGACCACATGACAAGTCGGCTCAAATAATAGCGAAAGGATCTATTGAAATTTGAGCATGGTCTTAATAAAGCACTCGAAATAAAGGTACTAAATCCTTTTCGGAACCCTGCTTGTTCGCATGGCTGTCCTTCGTTCAGTGTTCGATCAACCCTGTTTAGGATGACTCGTGTGAAAAGTTTGTAGACAACGGACAGCAAACAGATTGAACGATAATTGCCTATATCGTGAAGGCCTACCGTTTTGGACAACAACACGGTCTTGCTGTTTTCCATTGAATAGGAAGCTTGCATTCTGACAGGTAGCTAGTAAAGAGCCGAGCCAGAGTGTTGGTGAGAACTGGCGGTAAGTTCCTAAGGTGTTCTGGTCTAATCCTGTGGGGTAACGAGTGTTGTTCTATTCATCACCGACGGTATAGCGTGTCGGATATCGGAAGGGAGGACCGGTGCAACGACGGATTCATACTCTTCCAAGTTATATGACGGTGATAATACATGGCTAGCGCAGAGATCCGAGTAGTATTGGTAGATGATTATCTCCATAGCCCTTCTCGAAGCGGTAAGTGTCCCGTCAGGGTACCGGAGTGCAATCATCTTGGTCTTATATTGGCGAAGCCTCGCTGGGCTTCGCGAATGCTCTTCCCCAGCTTCTGCAGCTTCTGCCATAACTGCTGCTCTTCTCTCTTTGAGGTCTTCTTTTATCGCTTCTCTGCAGCATTTCGCAAGTTCGGAAGTGAGTTTTCGGTTGCCTGTAGCTCGTGCAATTCAACGTTGACGTATCAGCTCAAGTGTCTACGGAGACAAGCACCTCTTTGTCACCTTAGGACTCTCGCTTTCATAGCGCTAACGTGAAGATATTCAACGAGTCGATCGTATTCTTCATCGATGTTGTCGGCAACGGTATCTTCCCAAGAGCCGACTAATGATTTGAATACATCTAAGTTTATGGCAGTTCTGGAACTTCGTTGTTTGAATTTAGAGGCTTTCTCTCCTCTCCTCGGAAAACGGAAACTAATGAGTCGTTGACTGCAAATTGAACATTCTATTTCTCATGTAGTTATGTACCTTTGAAATGCTAAAATAATTACGATGATTTTTTTCCAGAAATTCATAGTCGTCTTCTCGTTTTTTGGCAGTTCAAGAAGTTATGGGCTTGAATAATTCTATTTAACTGTTGCATTAACTGTTTGCTTTATTGTTGTTGTGTCTAACTGTTATGAATCTAATATAGGCAGTACATCGTCGTGCTTCGTTCTCGTTAGATTCATTTTGATTTGTGCATGTTTCCTTTGCAATTTGCTGCTTGTTTTTTCGTTTCTTATTTCTAATTTCTCTATCTCGTTGCATTTACAAAAAAGCATCCGCCAACATTCCGAGGGCTAAGTGCCACGTCATTTGTCAAACGGAATAAGTAAATGGTTGTCTTATTTCGTCTTCATTGTTTGTACACTGTACACCCTTTCGTGATAACATTTTTGCCTCTTGCTGCGATGTTTTCCAACATCTGCACTATAACAGTATCTCTTAGCGCCCTAAACAGTTCATGAAGCAAAAGCATTGCAGACATGGACATTATTTTTATATGATGAACCACCTCGAAACCGAATAGAGACCTTGATTAGATACGCAAGCCTAGGTACCTAAATGAATATTCTTATTACCGCTAGTTTCTAGTTTGCTACTTTGAACAGGACAAATGGGAGGCAGTGTGAGAAATTGCCGTCAAAGGAGTCAGTAGGTATTTGTCTCTTACCTTCCATGGTATTCACGGAAATTATTTGAATATTTTTCGGAGAGATAACCGTCCTTCCACTTAATCTCTTACTGATTTGTAGACATATTTAGGCACTATTGTGGCTACCCGCATTCAACTGTGATCAACAAATTCTTCGTGACCATGCGAACCTCCTGCCAGCAGAAGATGGCACCGCCAGCATAACGATATGTGCCTTCCGGTTCCCAACGGATTAATGACAGAGATTGCTATATAGAAATGTTTCGCTTTGCTAATAGAGTAGTTTTAATGAAATAAATTATATCCAAGCACAATTAACACTGATCATTTTCTGCCATATTTGTTTATTTTACCTCTCTACTACAATGTTTTTGTGTTACCCTCTCAAACTGCTTACCTCCTTGTCGTGGATGAGAAGTGCTCCTGCGTGTTTTACTTCGAAGTCAGCGGATGTTTCACTCCCACTCCCCCACGCCACTAAGGCCACTCAAGCTGAGAAGGAGTTTGATGTTTGCTCTCGAAAAACCCAGCTATGCTTGAATCGCACCAGAAATCACCGCCGCCTTGGTAGCTAATAGTCGCAAGATGATATGCTCCTTCTGATCCGCAAAAGCCAGGGGCAGCTTCAATGTGGTGACGACCTTAAGGGAACCCCAACCAGGCTCGGAACAACCAAGGGAGGAAAACAATTAAATTAGAAACAATATTCCTGTCTCAGCACTCCGTACGCGGATGCTCTCACTTATCGTGTCGGGAGGTATGACGATCGGGTGAAAGGCGATCAGTCTCGTGTTCAACGGGATGTCACTGGTAGAGGACGTAACGAAAACGCCCATGAGACGCCATGAAGACTGCTTCTTGAATTGCTCCTGCAACATCAGAACGGCCTCCTCATGTTTTCTGTCTTTTCTTGTTCTCTTTCGCTGCTTCACCTCATGACTTTTTATTGGATGTCCATATACATGTGTAATCGAGGTTGAAGATTATTCTTCAGTTTATTCGTGGGACCTGTTTTCAAATGTTATACAAAATCGAGCGCTTCAATTGTCTGTCTTTCGTCCATCTTCCATGAAAGACTTCGGGTCATTATACGGGTTTTGCTGCTTTTTTTCTATCTTTTTGATGGATGTTGTTGCAATCCTCGTTGAAATTATTCAGACTGGAAGGCTGAGGTATCCTTGTCAGAGCGTTTCAAGATTATCATGAAGAACCTGCATATTCATTTAGTCGAAAGAAGTCTAATTTTGATTTTCCGTATATCAAGAGAGAAAAAAATTAGTTCTCACAGTAAGAGAGAGTCCACGCGTTTATCATGAGGCTTTTCAAACCATAGAATTTCCTGCCATAGATCACAGATTCATAAATTTCACCCTTTCAGGACCACGTATACCCTCATGGTACACGCGCATTTTCGTGGTTTTTTCATCAAGCACAGATTCTTTATTAGATTCTAAGTAATCATTGATAGCTGAGAAAATTGCTGTTTTGATGGTATGCTTGATTTCTAAAATCGCTTTTCTAATGAGCTGCCGTAACTGAGAGGAAAGTGCTCTTTTTCCTCGGAGTGCACAGTTGATTTGCACTCGTTTTTCATTGAAAATTCCCACTTTTCAAGTCGAAGGCCACACCAACAAACAAATAACATATCGCCATTTCCTACTTCTTGTTTTCTGACAATATGTAAAGCCTAATTTCAAAAACACATTTTCTACAATGTATGACTTTTTCGAGAATCTTGAATGATGCAACTTTTAGCATATAGTCGTAATAAGCCTTCATAGATCCAACACTCATCAATTTGTAGAGCACTTCTTTAAAGAACTTGGTCATATCTGACCCCAATTTTTCAAATCTTTCAATGATGTTGTTAATCTTTTGATTGAAATACTTGTTCAGCAACCAAATATTTATAGAAGAAGCATCGATCATTATCACTTCATCAAAATGATATCAGTGCCGGCCAATATTCACCAGCGTTGCATAAAATTTCTCTTGTTACACTCAGCAATTCATGCTTCTATTACAATAAACGTCAAAGGCCAAAATAATTAGTTCCCCCTTCATTATTGTCTACAGTGTTATACAACATGGTTTTTGACCCAAATTATACAATTTGTCCAACTCTATAACGCCTAAGAACACATTCCCGATGAGCAGTATTGGAACAAGATAAACAAAGATACTGCTTAGATCGACTGCACCTCGTGATTACTCGTTTAGTTCTGCTTCGAGCTTAAACGGTACTTGCACGTAATACCGATTTTCTGAAAGATCCAACATAACGTCCACGACGTGCTAAAGTGACTTCCAGAATACGCCTGAGTGTCGACTGTTGAGCGATATGGTTTTGTGAGTATATGAGATAAACTTACACCTTGAAATCGGTGAACAAAATTTTTTTTCACGTAGTCTCTGTAGATTTTCCATGCCCTCACGAATCATATACATGTCATCAAGTGGAAGAAAGGTGGTTGTACCTAAACTGTAAAATTAGTTATTGCGCATCAACATCGCAATAAAATACGCTCCCCGTTTATTTATCCTCCTGGTGTACGATCAGGATAAACAGCAGTTTGTCGATGAAATCCTCAAGCAGCTTCTGCTTGTTGTAACTAAGGACGACCTTTGATGTCCTCGTCGTTAGGTCGATGGTGCGACCATGCACTGTAAAAATTATCACAACATGTCTCTTGTCTTTCCGCTTGCGCACCATTACGCCTTTTTATTCCGCACGACCATTGCGTGCCTCTTTCCATTTGGTGTTGTGTGAATTCATTAGGTAATCCTCTCCTATTCTTTCTGCTTGTTCCAACCAAGTATATTTTTTTCTCCGACAGACCCTCGGCAAGTTCAACATTGGTATACCCAGTGACGGTGCAGAGTTGTCGGCCCTCATCTAGAAAGCCATCCATTGGGTCCATCACAATACTGTCTGAGATTCCTTCGACGCTCATGGGATTTGTGCGTGTAATTGCGTAATGGAATGTGTTGTGCTCGTATCCTTCCAAGATGCACAGTTTGAACACTTCATCCTGTATTTGTGCCTCTCGCTGCTAAGTCAATTACGTCAAACTTAGGAATTTCTCTGATACGGAGAGATATTTTCTGAAAAATGACAAATGCGGTCTTTTTGGGGCAGCAAATGAAATCCCTGCGCACAATTTCATCAGAGTGAGTACGATTTTTGTTATTTATTCAAAAATATTTAGTCTATTGCGAGATAATATTCTAATTCACTTCGATAATCTAATAACACAATTGCCTCTACATGCTCATATGTTTCTGATATATATATATATATATATATATTATATATATATATATATATATATATATATATATATATATATATATATATATATGGAGAAAGCTCTGTGGGAGAAACGTAATTTTCTTTTTGACCTCACAACATCCTGCGAAAAATCTTTGCAAAGAGAAATCACTTTTATTAGGTCTCTAACTAAGTTTGCGGACTTGATCCAAAAACTAAAAATTTTCTCATAAAAACAAGTTCTTCTTTTCCTTATTTTGTGCACTATTATCTTGCGCATCGTTTCGTATATTTTTGCACATACTTGTCCAGCAATGGAGCCGTCACTGGAAGTTAATTACAACTTAGTGCATCACGAATTTCAATTGAGACAGAACTTTCCTCGCTGCATTTGACAACATCAATCGTGCAAAAGGCCGCATCGCCAAGTTGTGAGTAGAACTACGGCGTATGAATGTAGTTCACAAAGTTTCGCAATGGAGATACTGATATGGCCGATCAACCAATATACGAAGGATACGCTTAAAACGCTACGCTATATACGCTTAAAATTGATGGAGAAGAAATCATTGAAGCGATTGAAGAAGATCAGACTTCGTCAACCGATGCTTTGGCCGATAATTTCCAATATTCAGACGAGCAGTTCCAGAAGATTTCGAAAGATACAGGCAAGAAATGGGCAAGGGCAGTTGGATTTTGCACGATCTCACACTAGCTCAAAAAAGCAAGAGAAAGCGATTTGCGCAAGCTCATCTTCGTCGTCATCGTCGCTCTTCGTTTTTGAACAGAAATGTCGTCATTGATGATAAGTGGATCTTCTTCAAGAATCAGCGTCGTCTCAATCAGCGGATATCACCAGATTAACAAGGAACACCAACACCGAGATCAAATCGAATTGCGCCAAGACAATGTTGATCATTTTTTGGGGCAGAAGTGAGCCAATTCATGGGACTTGTAGCAAGCCGGTCAGACCATCAACACTGAGCGATACTGTTAGCAACTGGTCCGTTGCAATAAAGCAATTCCACGTCTCCGCCGTGGCCAAGTCACTTTGCTTCGAGACAATGCAAAGCCACACGTTGCCATGGAAACAAGGGAGAAGCTGACCGAGTTGGGGTGGAGCACTTGGCTGAAGTTTGTGCTTTTTGCTGCAAAGGATACCCTCTTCCATTTATACCAAAAAGTTTTGTCCATAGAGGGTCATTTTTTGTAGACTAAAAGTGGACAGCTGACCCGTACTAATTTTTTGAGCCAATTGTTGGCCTGAGCTGATTGTATATGTCACTAATTGTTGAATAAACTTTGATGCGAAAAGCTTACAACATCAATAAAATGTAGAACAAAAAATAATCATATCACTTTTCCTTTGAAAAGTATTTTACACAGATATGAATTCGTCCTCTTTGTACTTCACCTACATAATAGAAATACCTTCATGTGAGGTCCTCTTGGAAGTTCTACATTGTCGATTATGTGTTTTCTACTTATAGTCTCACGAAACGCCAGAAATTGTGCCATGATGGTTAAGGTTCTTCAACAAAGTGTTGATTTTCTTAATAAAAATGCTGAATTTTAAACAGTGCGAGCTTTTTTCGAGAATGAATTGGCGAAATTTTCTTGATGTTGCATCCTTTTTGACCATAAAATGTCTCTAAGTAGAATCCACTGTGACGAGTTAGCAATAAGTGTGGTCATCAATGTTGCTCCCGGAATACCAGCGGATCCAAAATCCTAATCGTTCACTCGCTCTAATCCTCCTTTGAAACAAGGACCTCGACAAGGAAGAAAAAGAGAGCAAAATCTTCAGAATCCAAGAAATCGAACTTGGATTGCAGAAATATCGACGAGCATAAAATTTGTTTTGTCCAACTCGACATTGTGCCAGTTGATGTCTATATGACAATCCTGTTATTATTTATTCTCGCAGTCCACTTCAAACAGATTGTTTATATCAAAGAATTCACCTTAACCCTTTCAGGACCACCAGTTGTAATCTCCACGCGCAGTGTAAATAGCGACCGATGCGCGTTTTTTGTAGCACGATTAGAGTTTTTTCATCGTTTTGTAAGACATTCTACAGTGTCTTGTAATAGGTCGACACTTCGGATTTTCTCCACACACTTGTATGCTTTTTGTACAGATGTAGTTTTTATGTTTAATTAAAAAGCTCTCTTCTACTACGCAATCACATCGATGCTGGCATTCAATCAATTTTAATAGCTTGTACAAAGAATATAAAGATAAGTGTATCAGTTTTGATGTAAATTATTATATACAACACTTTAAAGTTATAATAATGATTGAAACCAGAATTAATGAACATCTTGATGGGAAAAAATGTTGCACAGCGCATGTGATGCCAAGTCAACGATATAGAAATGTAAAAAACCCTTTTGGTACCAGTTCTTTTACGGTTGAGAAAGCTTTTTCTCTAAACATTTAGTAGCCATTCGATATTTCGAAGAAATTCAGTGGACTGCAAAAACGTAAACAATGTTGTGTTTCAAATTCGGTTTTCTTAGAACGCTCGGCTATGATCTGCGAATACCTTTGCGTTCAAAGTTCAGTAGCCGTTTGATAGCATCAACCAATACAATTCTTTTAAGTCTCTAACTAAGTTTCTGAACTGATCCAAAAAATTGGAAAAAAACTTTTTTTCCCAAGTAATCGAAAGTATCATATAACATTAATTGAAGTAATTTCAAAAAGAATATTCAAAGCCTAAGCGAAGACGGTACGCTAGGGGCGTACACGCGTGTTCCGGAGCTCTTGCCCTACTCGTCAGTGATCCACCCCCCACATTAAGCCCTGCATTGTAGCAAGGAGGGAGACGAATGTGGTGACGACACAGTGTACAATGACAATGTGCCATCATCACTTCTCAGTTGATGGATGTTGGCTGGTAGAACGAAATTGATCCATGCATCGAGTGTTTTTAGAACCTCGCAAAAGCACTTAAAATAGTTTCAAAAAAGAATATAAGTAAAAAGAAGTCTTAGATCGAAAGAAAAATTACGTCTTAAGTAAATATATAGCCATAACATCATTATAACATGATATATATATATATATATATATATAAAACAAGATGACTATCTCCTACCTTGCAGAGAAAACTCTCCATTTCATTTTCCTACACTAAAAATCATGATATATTCGCATATTTGGAATTATAACTGTGTAGGGATATTAAGACTACATATTCTTATTAGATCACTCGCAGTCCTATGTAATATAGTTCTGAGATTTTAGTGAAAAAATACAAGTCTTAACTTAATGTGCTTTTGTTCACTGAATCACCTCTTCTCCGCACTGTATCAAATAGGAAAAAAATCATAGGGTTCTCTCTCACCAAGTCTTCGCATCAAAAATAGAAACTATTTCAGAAACTGTCCTTTCTACATAAATCTTATGCGAGGTTACAATCTTTTTCAGTATTAACGTCTCAGCGATTTCGCATTTCTCAGAGTCGCTAAGTTACTTATTAGGGAGGGATCAACGATGTGGTGTCCCATACTATGAAGCATAAGGTATAACATGTATTAGCGCAATAAAACAATCAATAAATAAAACAATTAAATAGGAATTGTGTTCAAGTAACCAGCCGGAATTGCTAGAGAACGAGAAGGGCATTGCGATTAACTGAATCACCATAAGTTATCGGGGCAATCAAAAATCTGCATAGCTAACTTAGCGATAAATAGAATAATCAATTTTTGATCAACAACCCATTACATTTAAGCGAGAAAAAAGGCTGATGTTGGCAACGCTGTGGTTAATGACTAGCAATCATACATGCAGTATGTGACATATAAATGTAAGAAATGTGACACAATCACTTCATCAACAGATACCATGTTTTGAAGCCTCAAAAGCTTTTAGCGAAAAAAGCGTAGCCTATTATTCCAAATTTTTCTTTTTCACGTTTTTTTCTCATTGATTCACATGGTTGCATACATCTGGACGTCTGTACAAGGACTGACCAGCTGGATAAAAATCTTTGGTTGAGGTTAATTTTAGAATTGCGAGCAATGTTGGGGATAATATCAGATGTTTGTAAGATCGTTTAATTTTTCAAAACACATTACTTAAAAAGGTGGAACTGTGTGGTTTTTATCGATATTTTGGACATGTTTCGTGACCAAGAACGTTTCCTGTCTTTGTCAGATGGAGCCCTCGGGAAGGTGAGACTTATTGTGTCGCCTGAAAAAGTCCGTCCTGTGTGGACTGTTCTAATAAAAATGAATTCATCCAATGCGCACTATTGTGAATATATTTTATCAAATAAAGGACGGAATGTTTGACTTTGCGCAGTCCGTAGAAGCACAGTGACGGTCTACTAGTTATCAAGGCGGCATTTTTCACCATTTTATAGTAACATACCTTATAGAACCATCTAATATTTTATTTGAAGCTTCCGAAAGCACGTGGTGCTATGGTTAGAGGTGCTCGGCGCCGCACTCAAGGTCAATAGTTTGATCTCGCTCTCGTGATTTAGCAATTTTTCCATCCTAGCGGAGTTAGCACGATTGGTACCAAAGATTCTTTCTAAGGATGAGCAGCATTCAATTGATACATCATTTGGCTACCGCAAGTCATTTTAAAAGCCAGATATGCATTCAATCACCTCAAACAAAACTAATATTGAAGGCATATGCATTGCGTATTTCTCAAAAGTTGATCAAATTGTCTTATTTTTTTAGGCCTGAAGTTTGTGTGCTTATTTTGCGCAGTTCTTGAATGCCTCAGAGACCCTAAGATGCGCTCAACTGCGATACATGTGTGTCTTCTTTCAGTGAAGCTCGTAATCGTAGAAGTTGAGAGGAAATCATATCTGAACTTGCATTTCTAATAAAAACTTTGCTAATTTTCTGCAGATTGAGACCATGAAGTACTGCTTGAACAGTTATTGCTAAAAAGTGGCGATGAGAACGTCGGTGACGACATCAGTAAAAGTAGACTGTAGTGTTTACCGAATACTTATTCTACACTGCTCATTGATCTGGCCTTAGAAATTGGCTATTTTTGGAGCTCTGCTTTTGAAAGTGGTCGAATGAACAGACCGCTAAAAGTTATCCGATTCGCAAGGACCGAGAAAAGAGAAGCTTTCAAAATTCAGGACAATATGCAATGAATTGTGCTCTAGTGGAGCGGTAATCGGTAAGTGGTCAAAGAAGGTGTCGGCACTCAGAATCCTACCCTACTCTGTGATGGCGGAGGGTGGTGCTCAAGGCGACGTGATGCTCAAGTACAGGAAATCAGAAGAATTCTACGAGCTGTACTTGCCCGATGTTTGGAGTTAGTTGTAGAATAGACAAATTTCTGTGGCGACTGAAGCAATACTGAGTGGTAAAAAATCCTGCTATTACAAGACAGACGACGAGAATGAGCAATTAGAGTTCGACGTTTGTTCAAAATGCACTTTTTCTGTTTAAAAACGAGAGTTCTTGGAACAGATTGGCGCACTTCTTACTAAAAATGCCAACAGAAATCCCCTCGATAATATCTCGTTTTTGCATGATGATGAAAATCTGTGATGATCTAAATTTTACTATATAACTGCGAACGGAACCCGCAGTCAAGTTCAAATGATGGCCCAAATACTCCGAAGGCGAGACTCATTTTTCTCCTCGTTGATACAAGTTATCAAAAACGCTTTTTCAAAAGCAAGCATAAAACTAAAACTTCTATTTTTTTGAGCTATTGAATGACTACTAATAGCCTATCGAAAAAGCAAGAATAGAGTATGAGAATACTTTTCAAAGAAGTACTTGTTAAATTGATGAAGACCAACATTATCGAAGCTTATTCCGGTTGCATACTATTCTCTCCTGTTCTTGTTCTCATACCGCATCAAACCTTCCATCCCTCGTGAGTCATCAAAACTACATCAGACTTGTCTGTACCGATAAGCGACACTGATTTGATACATCGGTACACTACTGCAAGTCATTGTAAAAAGCACATATGCATCCAGGAATCTCAAACGAAACTAAAAATTGGAGGCGAAAGCATAGTGTATCCCTCATGGATTGCTAAAAGCGTTAAAGAGTAATAAGAGTCAAACAAACTCATTCTGTTTCCTATCAATCTCATCTGATGAGAAGATTTCTGGTTTTCTAAAAACTAAGTCGCTTTCGAAGCAGGCCGCATACTACAATGTTACAGTGATGGCGCACTATCCATTCCACATGGACTACTTTGTGCGAAGTTCAATAAGGCGACAAGTTTCATCGTTTTCTACCGAAATTACCAGGTAAACAAGTTGTTGGATAAGTTTCGGCAATATTCTAAGTGTGTGATTTGTTTAATAATGGCTTTATGAATTAGCCTCTCTACTGCGCTCCGACGTTTGATCTACTTGACGAATGAAATCTCATGTCATCTCCAAAAAAAATTTCAAGATTTCCTCTGCAGGATCACGAGACGTTGCTCCGAAGATGGTTTATGCATTTGTTAAACTCGGGCCATCAGTGGAATTAGTCACCGTTCTTTTCAAAATGTACGTTAAAATCACTGTTTTCTGCAATAGGCGCAATTAACTTCTCAGAATGCTGAGTGGTACGCAAAGCACTGGACTCAAGACGGGAGTAGAACTCGCTTTCCAGTCATAGCGGAAGCGCGTGCAAGCCACTACACCACCGAATCCAACTCTCTGCTACCACTTTTACCTTAATGCAGGGTATCTTAGCTGTCAGCAACCAACCTCTGAAGACTTTGGTTTGTTGAGCACATATCAGTATTGAGCTCAGTAAAGGTGACAGCTATTGGATGTATATAAACTGTACAATATCTTCCGTAGCCATAGTTGGGTGACAAATTTAGTTTTATTTATGTTTCCAATCTTTATATTTAGTTAACAGTATCACTTTCAGATAAGCTGGCAGCATGACCGTCTGTACTTTGATAAACCAACAGGAATCCGATTGACAATTATGCGAGATTGTTTACGAGAGGTTATGTGCAGTTTCAAAGCATTTGACGGTATTGGAAGGTGGAAACTTATGAATTACAGAAGATTTTTGTGCAAGAAGGGTCAATCGTATTTAGAAAAACTGATAAACATAGCAGACCACTCATTATATCATTGTTTCAGCAAATCCAAGTTTTATTTATAGTCTGGGTTTAGAGATCTATTCTTTCCTGACAATCGAAGCCTGACACTTTGACAGTGCTTTGGATTGGCTTCTCTATCATATTAACAAAATATGATGATATCACAATATTGACAAGATATAGTGACCATGCATATTCTGGGTAATGTAGTTGTACAGATTATGTTTATTTCTGCTTTCTAAAATTAATCGAAAATCATTTTATTTGACCAGCCTGTTGCGGTGTTATGATGTCTCAATATTCCCCAACGATGTAGAGTACCCAGAACTGAGTTCGATACCGGCTGATGCAAATGTTTTTGCACACCACTCTACATCTATTTTGTAGGTTACCGTGAGAAATTGGATCCGTATGTAGGAAGAATTTTGCAAAGCTGCTACTTATTGATGTTATCTTTTATACAGGCTACTGTGAAGCTGCTAATTATTCACGTGGTGAGAAAAGATTTGCCTAAATAAACACTTTGAATAAGAGGTCTCCCACACTAGTGAAACTTGAAATCTTGCACAGTGCCTCCAAAGACGTGTTACAAACTTTTGGAGGATGTGTACATCAAGCAAATCAATAAAGCAGATCAAAGCCAGAGCGTTTGTGTGCGAAGGTAAGGATATACAATTTCATTGATTGCTCTATAGCATTATTGCTAACTACCTGTCATATCGCTACCGTTTGGGTAGTTTAGCTGCTTACGAGTATTCGCATCTTTTCTTCATCTTGCTATCGATGTGAGTTTATTACTCCACTACCACTACAACTTGCTATGTTGTTTGCAAATATTTTAAAGCTCACCTTTCAGCGCCGTCATGTCAAGAGAAAAAGACTGAGAAGCCCTGGGAGAAGAAAATTGGGAACCTTTAGAAGATGAAGAATTAGAAACCATGCTCTAAGGCTGGGCTGTAAGCGCTGACGAGGACACTGGTTACGATTCAGATGCGAGCATAGACAAAAGCGTGCACACCCCACTAGGATCTGAGAATGACGATGACGGATCTGACGATACAAAGAGCTTTTTTGAATGTTAACATTGTAGTTGTAGACTGGACCACCAATGTGTGGCCACCCCCCGTTCTGCCCTTCAAAGATTCAGCGGCAGACGCCCAGCACAATACTATTACCGAGTGCCGGCAACCAGCTGGTTTCTACGGACTGCTTCTGACCGATTTTTAGAAGCTGATTGTAGAGAAGACAGATGTCTGTGGAATTTAGAAGAACGCCGATTGGGAGGAGATCATTGTGGAAGAAATGAAGACATTCATAGAATTGCAAACGAGTGCTCTGAAGCTATCAAACCTGAAAAATTATTGGAGCAGTCATCCGTCTTTTAGAAACTTCTTCTTAGGAGTAGATTTCATACCTAAGCGTAGATTTCTCAAGATTCTGAGAAATTTACATTTTGCCGAAAGCTTGGGTATAGAGTGGTATAGAAAGGACAAATTACACAAGATCAAAAAGCTCCTAGAATTTGTCAATAGGAATTGCCAAGTTGAATATAGACCTGGTATGAATATATGCGCGGACGAATCAATGGTATCCTTCAAGGGAAAAATCGTTTTTCGACAATTCCGTTGCAGCAAGAGGCACAGATACAGGATGGAAGTATTTAAAGCGTGTAGTGTAGGAGGATACACGTATAACACGATCCCATACGTAGGTGTAAGCACAACTACTAAGTGCGCGTGGCGAATTGCAGACAGTACTGTGATGTACCTAATGGAAGGCTTACTAGATGAGAGCCGAGACATCTACGTTGGCAATTAGTGTTGAACTTGCCGAGGCTCTGTTCCAGAAGAAAACGCACTTGATCGGGACGTGCAGAAAGATCAGGCGAAGATTACACAAGAAATCTATGCAGTACCCACTGGAGAAAGGGCAGACACTGGCAGTTCAGTATAAGAAAGGAGTGATGGCGCTTAGGCGGAATGAAGAGAGATGTAGTGATGATTTCTACCGTACACAATCCCACCATCAATCCAATGACGAGGCAATATGAGGTCGTGGAGAGCTACAACAAGCGCAAGGTGCTTGCCGATTTCACCGACCAAATGGCTGCCTTTTGCTCATACACTAGGAGGACATGTAAATGATAAGTGTGTTTTACTGTGATATTGCTTCGCAATATTTGAATTTCACAGTTGAGGTATATCCGCCTCGTCCTCCACCTGGTGACGCCTATGTGCGTGGAAAATCTGCAAAGACTGCGTGAACAAAGTTTCGTTCATCGATTTCAAGACAGAAGTTTATCTTAAACAAATTCCAAAAAAAAGAATGTCTTGAGCCTAAACGAGGTTGGTACGCCACAGCCATACACCGGTGTTTTGGAGGTTTCGGCCTCCTCGTCAGTGACCCCCGCCCCATATTAAGCCCTACATTATAGCAAGGAGGGAGGCGTATGTGGTGATGGCATAGTGTACAATGACACTGGTCCATCACCACTATTTAGTCGATGGATTTCGGCTTGTGGACCAAAATTAATCCATAAGATCGACTGTTTTCCAAACCTCGTGATAAACTTTCAAATTAATTCCAAAAAAATGAATGTTTTGAGCTTAAACGAGATGTTTATCACGAAGTATTAAAAACTGTCGACCTTATGGACTAACACACTACATTTGCTATTCAATTCAAAAACTGAGTATACATTTAGAATCATCATTTCTCAAGCTATCGAATGATTACTGAAACTTTGGTGGAAAACCTTTGCTCTGTGAAAAGACCATGTAGGCACGAGTGCGAGATACATTGTACACCACAAAGAAAGAAATCCAATTTTCTCTTCGCTGTTAAAGCTAACTGAAAAAACATTTCCAAAAGCCAAGAATATCGTCAGAATTGCAATTTTTCAGCTATCGAATGGTTACATAAAGTCTAACGAGAAGACTACAGTTGATGAGAAAATCACGAAAATTCGCGTGCGTGCGTGGTACACAAGGCCCCAATGGGTTGATACTATGTTTTACGAGAAAAGGGATAATGTTTTCGCTTTCAGAGTGCGTTGTTGTGATTTCGCAGAGGATTTTTTGTGGCATATGGCAAAATTTATCATGGTGAGCATGCTTTGTCGCTACGAATGGATAGACCAATATTGGAGAGAGAGTAGCATAAAAGTAGTTTTAGCAAAACAATTCTCAGTTTTCCTAAAAGTTTTACTTTTTGCTACGAGTTGTATGTAATCTACTTGTTTTAATTTTTCTTCTTTCGGGAGAGGAGCCCTTTAGAAAATTCTTCAATGGCTCAAAAGCTGGAAATTTTAATTCTGGACCTGGATTGAGGAGAGACGTTCACACCATGTTCTGCTGACTCAGAAAATAATAATGCTCTTTCCAAGTACATTATTTCCACTTTACAGTGACTTTTTAGCTATTTCATAACAAAATTTTTGTTCTCAATAACGTCATCGCTGCGTAACGATATAAATCACTTGCGGATCATACATTAGCGTAATTGTTGTGAGAGGAAAGTGCAGTTGTCTCTGGAATATCCATTTTTATTACGAGTTGTGTGTAATGCAGCCGCGCTTTGTGAAGAAAGTGTTCGATGAACGTATTTTTCTAATATACCCATTGATGTAGAGTGATGTGCCAAACTTTCGCGTCAGGCGGGGCTAGAACCCGCACCTCACTTTTTCCGGGTACTCGTGCTCTAACCGTTACACTATTGACGCCCATTTTGCACACCAATCTTTCTACGCTACAGCGCAAACGTATTTTTAGCAGGGAAAGAGCCCAGTTGTTCTGGAGACTCCCACTTTCCATTATGAAAGCAGCATACTTGGAAAAACAAGACATTGCCAGCGGTTTTTTCATATTTATTGTACAATATCAAATTAGTGCCTATGCCCAGTGACAGAATCCGCCTTAATAGATGATGTTCAAAGGCGATGTGCGAGATATTAAAAACAGTTCTAATCACAGAAGACAAAAATCATATTAAAAAACGAAAACACCAAAAGCTTTCTGCACAGTCTTACAAAATAAAAATTAGAAGGCGCACTTATTCGTAAAATTCGTAAACATCTAGCTTGCCCCTTGAAGGATATGGCGCTTACAAAAACCATTGGTGCCATTTCTTGATCAGAGTGATGAATAATGTTCATAGTTGAGTATAGACGAATCAAAAAACCTATTATCCAGGAGACAACAGAATGAAACCTCTTCGACATCTCTGCAGATGTCTCAAATCTCAAAGTCCACATGCAAATTTGCTCAGAGTTGACGATGATGTGGCGTCGCTCTACGATCTTCATATATTCCTGAGAGAATTGTGTGGTGAGCAGAAACGCGGCCACAGGCGGGAATTGAACCCGCCTTTCATATTATCCGATGTGCTCTACCACTACACCACCAAGGTACATTCGCGCCAGCTTTCATTCTTTAATATCTCTATGTTAGCTATCAGCCACCAACCAAACAGGTTTGGTCTGGTATGCGATTTCGCTTTATAGGCCCAGTTAAGCTGACAGCCACTGTGATAACTAATATTCAAAATTTCTACTATTATACTACAATTTTCGCTGTGTTATGATCATTCATGTATTCCTAGGCAAAATCGATGGTGTAGTGATAGAGCACACGTCCCCGGACAGGATGAAACGCAGGTTCGATTTACTCCTGAGGCCGTGTTTCTGCTCACCACTGAGTTCTCTTAGGAATACATGAATGACCACAGCACTGCGAAAAATGCAGTAAAATATTAGAAATTTTGAATGTTCATATACTTTTTTGACGAACAATTCATTGTTTCGGCTTTTCCTAGTATAGGGGGCAAATGAAAAGTTGATTCTTTTCAATGGGCTAGAACTTTTCATAGGAGTGCTGATTACCATTCGAAAGCTTATATCTCTGAATGATGCCGTACATGGCGGGCTTTCGAAAGGAACCTTTAATAACGGTGTAATGTTAAAAAAATACGCCTCACACGCACATATTTCTTTTTTCACGTTCTTCTTTTTCCTTGGAGAGATTTTCACGTTTATCGCTAGGAGTGAGGATTTTGAAGTTGAGGCTTGATATAGGAGGTCTTGATCGTCATGATAAACCCGAAAGAACTTCTCACGCTGCTCATTCTAACCTTGTCCGCAAAGCTCTATACGTGGCTTTTCAGTCGTTTTTTTTGAGTCTAATTATTTTACGTTAAAACCTACGATGATGCTTCTGAGCGCAACATGGGTCTTTTCGAAACTTTTATGCGTGTATACATGTTTTCGACAAATCGTAGAAGCTCATGGTGAGATTTCCTTTGACGAAAAGACAACATCATCGACTCTTTCAGTATCTCATGTTTTCAAAAGCAACTATTATCAGTATCATAGACAGTGCAAAAAGAATGGCGTCTTCTCGTATCAGCCAAGCAAACGACGTTGTTCCTTATTCTACTTGCTTGCAATGGTAGACCTTCTAAAGAGGATTCTCATGTCACTCATGTCACTGCACGTGCATTACTGATACACACTGCTACTCTAGTCCGTTTCTATTTTGGCAGTCCATTTATCGGAGGCGACTTCAAAGCGCCTTCTGCGTACCTCGCAGCAACTTGATTGCAAGCCTCTGAACATTTGATTTGCAGGCGAGAACATATTTTATATTGGCTCTGATTTACTGTTTGAGAACAGTTTCGTCTCAGAGAAGCATATCGACACTTTTAAATTACCTTTAATATCCTTAAATACCATCTGGAAGAGCGTGACGTAGTCTCGCGACCAAACAGGCGGTGATCACTCTGTGAGGGAAATCCGTGGGAGGAATTCGTTATCAGCACTTTACTCTAGGGACTAATCCCATTCCTCAGAAGTGACATGGTGTTCGATTTCATAATGACCATCTCAGATTTCGATAACCCGAAAACCCGCCTGTCGAGGTACTTCCTTAGCCTTTATGAAGCCTAGTAAAATGTAACATAGGTAGCATCCACTTCGACACCACGCAAATTTTGAATTATGTCATGCCAGTAGCCTCCATTAAAGCACTGTGTCTCATGTTACTCTACCATCTTACAGAAAATTTGCCTAGTTAGTCGTCAAGAGAAAGCTGCTAGTGATTGTTGTTCTTCATCATTAATCTTTGCAGATGCGGCATTTACTGCGCTGCTGATACGCAGCATTATGTTGAAACTACTGAAAGTACCACGTTCAGTAGTTTTTCCTAGTTTTCTATGAGTGTGACAGAGTGATATTTTATTTCAACACTATATGCTCAACTGATGAAAATCAGGCAGACACTAATGCTTTTCCTGAACATATAACGCTTTTATGAGATCTCATAAATATATCTTTTAGCTCGTTATTCTGTCAAATGTCGCCCTGTGCTCTTACCCTTCATTACCCTCACATAGCAAATCAACTCAAAGTGTTAACATTATAAGAGCGTGTAGCGATCACCGTGAACTCTCATGTATATTGCATAAAAAATCAATAGCACCGACGACTTCACAAACAGCAAGGTGTTGTAACAACATTCATTGTCGACATCACACGGAAACATATATCGGCATCACAAATGCGAATGAGAACAAAACCTTTCAAATCGTAGAAAGCAAATAGTACTTGGAAAAACGATGTTAGAAATAAATTACCATTAGAAATACAATTCTAACTTCTACTAACTACCAAATTCATTGGTGAGAGAAAAACAAAACGAGAGCCTCGATGGTGTAAAGTGAAAGCGCACTGTACGAAAAAAAAGTATAGTCGCGCTGCCAGTTCATCGCACATAGGAGGTACCAAGCTTTGCTCATAATTCAGCAATCTTGTGATCAATTTCAAAAAAGAAGTTTTACAACACATTCACATAAATGAACTGAGCAATGTAACACTGAATCGTAATCGCAGTGCATACAACAGCATTCATAAGGAAACTGCAAATCTTTGACAACTGCTAAGCTCGAACTTCATATTTTGAAGTTGATGGATGATATATGCATGAAAGCAAATATAGAGGAAACTGTTTGAATACGGACAATAGATATAAAAGTGGATACGCACAAAAAGCCAACGAAAAGTATTTTCCTGCGGCTTAAGCACGCGAAACATCAACATGATGATTAAAGTAATAGCTTACAATTACTACGAGCAAAATGGAATGAAATATGCTCGAACACGAATGTGTCAGAACGATTTCCCTATCGAGCGACATCCCAGTGCGCCACATCGATATCGGAATCCTTTCCTTTGTGGCAGACAAACTTGCTATGATTTGGCGACTGAGCTTCTGTGCTTGTAAAGCATTAGAAGTCATTCATCGATGCTTGATATTAGGTCGTTCCGTATGTTTCGGCATATTCCGAGCTGTAAAAAATATTTCTTACTAGTTTAGCTGCAATTTTATAGACATTCAATAGCTCGACAAATTCAGGCTTTATACCATGGTTGCCTTCTGGAAAGGCTATCATAACATGGTCTACTAGCGGAGTGAACACATTAAGCGTTATACCCGGAAGAGCTAGTCATTGTCATATGGATTCATTATATTGTCAGGAAAGTATGAAATATTGCTGAAAGGTTTTCTATGAACTTACTTCTAGTAAAAGAAGTGCTCAGTTTTCCCGAGCAACCCCCAACCCTCAACATGAATGTCAAAATGATGGGACTGCAACTCATCTCGAACACTTTTATTCACATTTTTTTCTATAGTGTTTTAGAATTGTTGCTTGGGAACACTTTCTACAGCATGCAACTTTTGAGAAAAAAAAAGATTATAAGTGGTTTTAATTTGCACCTGAACTCTCATTCGCTGACTTGTTTGACTTTCTCTGCTCCAAACATGACAACCGCCAGTTCGTGGGCAAAGTTGAAGAAATCGGCATTTCGCTGAGCAGCTGCTCGCGACCAATGCTGTCTGACTGTGATGGACTCTTGAAAACGATCTATTCGGAAAAAGATTAGATCTAGTGAAAAATAATGAACGTACGTTTTGCCGTCTAGTCTATATAAACGTGTTCCTGTCATTGCAAGCATTTAGAAATGATGCTTGCAGTCGAAGCAGCGGTAGCTTAAGATAGCCGTTCGACCTGTTAAAAATAAAACACTGTCAATTTATCCGCTACATAAGCGCTTGATTTCATGAAGTTTTACATCAGAACAGATTTGATTTTCACCTGCAGTGACAACAAACTTTTCACACTAGATAATATTAACGGGACGCTTCCGATGAAAGGGGATCTAAAACAGAGTAATCAAACCCGATTTCAGAGCCAGTCTATCCAGAAGACCTGCTAGAAGTAGGTCCATAGAAAGAGCCACCATCACTTTGCTGTCAGAGCTGTATCAGAAGCAAATCTTTTTTGAATCTACATATGGGATTTCTATGAATGTTGTGAGGGCTTAGAACATACTCAGAACGGCGAGTTTGAGACGGTGCAGAAGAAGAACCGCGATAGTTTTTGCACCAACCAACATCCTTCCGATAGTCCAACCCGATGACAAAGGCAAAAGCTGCTTTTAGCTCAAGTCCCAAGCCATACCTCGGAGTATTCATGTTTTGGCGAATGCTGCTTACATACCTGGCAGTTTTCTAATAAACTTAATCAATTATTCCGATTCTTCTTTCAAATATCTGTTCATTACTATAACACCGATCATTGGCAGTTTTGCAATGCCCAAAAAAATTATATTTATTGGTGGCATGCAATTCATGACAAGTTCTCATGAGATAATATAAGATTAACTTTGAAAAAGGATTTACTAAGGAAAAAATTTTCATTTTTTTTTCATTGAAACGCATTTCAGCCGTTTCCTACAATTAGTTTTACTGTGATCTGATCAGTCATACTATATCAAATCCCTATGATAATTCAACAATATAGTTACGATTATCTCCAAATTTTACACAAACTACCACATTGTCATTGTGGCTCCCACGCGACGCGGTCGCGTGGCGCACGACACTTCAACGCCGTTGTCAAGCGGCGAAAATAAGTATGAAAGAGACTATAAGTAAAACGTCTTAGAAATACAGCATAGTACGAAAAATAGGTTTGAAATGATGGGCAGCATAATAACATTTGCCTGAGATTCCATTCTAATATAAGATGGCAAATTTCAAATATCCAAACCACCATCGCTTTTGCGCCAATTAAATATTTCGCCATTTCCCTAATATTTCTAAGCTTTATCTAATTATTGAAAGGATTTTGCTTTATCGTTTCATAGATATCAGGTTTCCGCTAAATTTTATTTTAACAAATCAGCCCGCTCAAAAATTCCGAAAAAGGAGTAATTACTTCAAGTGTAAAACTTACTCTTTTTTCGTAATTGGAGTACTCTATAGAGACCTTTTCAAAACACAAACTCGGTTTCAAATAAAATCTATGTTATCAAATGGCTATTGAATTATTATAAAACCTGATCAAAAGTAAAGCACAGGCCATAGCAGAGCAGACAGTGTGTGCAAGGTGTGGAAAACAACTTCCTTTTCTTTTTGAGTGTTTTCTCAAAAACACGCTCAAATTTCAGTATATCTCACAAATGTTATCTGAGCTAATGTGTCATGTGAATTGTTAAGTGGGCTCTTGTACATCCCGATACACGTGGTTCGACCTGTTCGACCTTGACAGTTCCCCCAGTCGGGCAGAAATGGAGAACTAGCAAAATTATTCGAGAAATGTTCCAATCTTGTCCTTGCTAATCTTTTAACTTCTTTTATCAAGTTAGTCAATATTTCAACAGTTTCATGAAAAATTAATTGGCTTCATATTTCCAACAATCGAAAAGAATTTATCAAGTGGTTAAAATTGTCAAAGATTCACTAGGTCGCGTTTTGTGAGAGGTTTCTCTAATGATTATGAGCGTCATTGTTGCTAATCAGGCGACTCAAGATTACGTCAGCTAATTTCAAACAAACATGACTGTGATGAAGACGAACGACAGTGCTCGCTCACCAAAACTCACTGGGTCAAGCCTTACACGTGCGACTTTTAGTATTATAACTGCAAGGGTCTCAGCACTTGCAGTTTTGAACTTGATCTCGCACATGCATCCTCCACAAATTTTTTGAATTTCTGGCGAGTTGTTTCCACCGAAGCGCAAGGATTTCGGACTTCTTCATGAATGACGTAGAACGAATATTGGACAAATATCGTTGCAATCATAGGGGGAAGGAGATCCGAACAACGGGTCTCTGTAGGGGCGTTAGATGACTAAGTGCAGCAGAGTATTGGAGAGAGGGTTGAATCAACGCTAAGGTGCAGTAAAAACCAATGGTGTACCCTCCGATCTCCGCTGAATGAAAGGCAAAATGTTTTACTGTACTACTGATCGAGAACGTCGAAAACCTTTTTTTCCTGCCAGCAACAGCCTTCCACACATATCGAAAACGGAACTTTCTTCTCTGAAATATCAATACCTGACACAGTTTGAAATGCTGAATGGCTTTGTTGTGATACAAAACACTAAACCAACCTCTACCATCCTTGATAATGCCAAAAATAATTCGTTCGCGAGAATTTCGTGCAGGCTATAATATGTATATATATATACATATATATATACATACATATATATATATATACATATATATATATATATATATATATATATATATATATATATATATATATATGATCTTCAACCATTATTTGACCAAAAACCCGATAGATAACATTATCAACACTTTACCGATTAACGATTTGAACAGACACCACTGATCATATAAAGCGAAAAGAAAAGGTTAAAACGTTAAATTGACATTTAAAGAGCTAAAAAGATATTACGATATGAAACCAAACTTTAGATTGGCAGATGATGCAAAAAAAAGTTTACATGGCGCTCAGGAAGTGTAAATCATAGCTTGCGTCATTTTGTTCGATTAATCCATCGGAACGAAGTTATTCAATTTATGCTTTTTCGAAAAGGGACTACTTCGTGAAGAATTTGAGAATGTAGTATATCAGAGATTCGATAACGGGATCGATAACAGTAGCATACCTGTTCATACCTCGTTCTTTCCTTACATTTCCTATTTACAGATCTGATATCTTAAAGCTAAAATATAGGAGAATCTTGGGCTCCAAGTTCCGCTTCAAAAGAAGTTCCAGCAGAACAAACAGTGCTCTCTGCTATCAAAGTATATCAAGCACGGTCAAAAATGTATTTAGCAAAAGCAACATACACTCTCTGTAGCTATGCGAATACCAAAGTCCAGTGAAGAAAGCAGCTCAACTTTCTCAATTGTTTATAGGGCACATGAATTCCAATGCATATCCAGAAGCAGGACTGATTTCAAGAAAAAAGTCAAAAAGCTTTTGAAAACAAGTAAATGATTTCTAATTTTTGAAGGAAATAAAGACCTGGAATCTCATCAACACCTGACTACGCAATCGTCATGTCAGCGTTGATGTTAGGCTGTTTAATGTGTTCATCATTCAGCCAAGCATACCAAGGTGTGAAGGAGTTGGACACTTTTTCCACAAATTTTTCTTGAGAGAGCTGGGCTAAAAGTGGATTACCACTAGGAATCGCTGCCACATCTTTTTGAATATCTTGGTAAGTTGGCAGACGTCACCACGAACCACGACGATAGCTTACGGTATGTTAAGCAGACAAACATAATTCCCATGTGCCTTGGGTCTCTGAGAAAGTTACATCAATCATTTCATAAAGTAGTAGTGCGATGTGACCACATGACAATGCGGAGATACGAGTAAACGTGAAAGCTGATGCTATCATGAAGATCGTAGACTCCGATCGCACTATAACTTTCCAGGGCATGCTTGAAAGCGTTTTTAGTCGTTAAAAACAACAGGGCAGTGAATTAAAACCACAACACGTTGACAACGATCTGAGCTGTTATTACCTCGAACCGCACGCCGCGCGGTAGTGCGGGATTCTTTATTACCATGCCTTGCAATGGAAGTATGGGAATTTGTTTGGTAAACTGAGGTACTGAGGCGATACTATTGTGATTAATTGATCAAACACAGCAGGTGAAACTCCCATAAAAAGTTTCATAGTTAAGAGAATGCTCACGTATCGAAAATCGTCTATGTTCTGAAAGGAAAAGCACATTATTGTGAAAGGGAACATATTTCCAGCTGTACAGTTTCGTTTCTTTCTTTTTCATCTACTTTTTTGTAGTCACTTGATAGCTTGGAAAATGTTAATTTTCGCACTAAGCTTGTTTTGTCAAATGACTTTTATTTTACTCTTTCTCAATCAAAAAAACTAAAGTTTTGCAATCAAAATTCGTTTCAGTATCTGGCTTTTCTTATCGAAATTCGAGGTTTTAGGAGGATCGAGGCCATTGTTTCTGCTATAGATAGCTTTCTTGAAGTTTCTTCTATTATATTCTAACATTTACCAGCGAGAAGCTCCCTTTAGTGGTGAAAAGAAGACACATTTAATTGGAACACTACCACAACGTTACTGTAGCCGCCGCGCTCGTTTCGCCAGCAATTTAGGCAAGTGTAAGTCTCACGTAGGTAATATGAAATAATTACTATAACTTTTTGGGAACCCTACGTGCATATGCGTATTATATATATATATATATTATATATATATATATATATATGTATATATAAAGGATAAAAGGATAAGAATAAAGCTGACAATCTTCGCGAAGAAATTAGTTGCAATACTGCAAAAAAGAAGAGAAAGAGTGGAAAATTGTCTGAGCAGTAGAGAACTGTCTTCAAAAAATAACATGGTGTTTGGTAACTCTTTTGTTATCACCGGAGCCATTGATTGTCAGACTGTCGCAGGTTTTATAATCTGAGAATGTACTTTTGAGCCTTTCATGTTGCGTGTTAATGTACACTACTGGATTACTGAATGATCGAAAAGATCTTTATTTATCTGCGGCTTCAAGTTACCATATTTGTCGGCATCCTGTTTTTCCTTTTTCATCACATTCGTGTAGTACAAAAGTCAAATATTTCAAGAGATTTTATCAAGCAGGTTTGTAACGCTCAACTGGGTTTTTTCGCACATTTAGCTTTCCGTCCTCCACAAGAATTTTATGACCAAATTTAACTTCGGAATTCTCGAATTTACTTTCGAAGCACTGTTGACAGGATGCCAAGTTATTCAGTCTCTTAACTGGGCAGGCATTGTCATAGTGAGGTTCTTTTGATGCCTGTACTTTATAATTGTTATCCAGAACCATTGTTATTAATCATGACTTTTGTTATTGTTAATTTTTGTCACAAAAGTTCTATGAATGTCTTAAAAAAAAGCGGTCGATGTGGCGCAGTGTCAGTGGTGCAGAACATTGCGAGGGCGTGGCGCATGCCTGGCTGGTTTGATCCCCTCTCTCTATCTCTTTGTAGTCGGTTAATGAACTCCCTAGCTCGGGTACCTATAATCTTGTAAAAAGGATCTTCTCAATATATATATACATATATATATTTATGCAATGATATTAATTTTCCCATACGTAGTAGGAAGACTGTGTACTGATTTGTGAGTTCACCGCTCACCAGCTGCATAGAGCACAAGAATTTTGTTTGTACTTATATGTTAGACAGCGATGAATGAATATTCGAGCCCATTCGCTGTACAAGAATTTGTCTAAGGTTGTTAGTAAACATTCGAAAGATTAAATCACCAATCAGGTAGTTGGATTTTTTTCTCAACACGCTTTTACAACGCTGTAGAATCCAAAATGGAATTGTGTTCTACATCAGCCGCGTGTTTTCATTTTTCTCGTGCATATAGTCTGCTGAAAGCACAAAAGACATATGAATGTGAAGAGAGAATCTCGTAGTATCTGAATCAATCGTTTTGTATATAGTTTCTTTCGTAGAGGAGAAAAAATTCTTAACTGAGCAAGTTGCATCCCACGTGTCTAATCCGTCAGGGCACCGGTCGCCCCACCTCCAAGCCCATGAGTTGGTTAGTAAACATGCCCCCCGAATATCTGAAACTCGATCAAATTTTACATATTATACTGCAGTGAAGCGGTCTTTCCAGAAAACAAGCACAGCGCTGGAATTACTAATACATACCCTAGGCAATTATTATTCTTTGTCTGGAGAAAGACATCTGCCCGGCGAGGTGTAAAACACAAATGCTTTTCTACTGTTATAGCGCTATCAAAAAAGCTTTTCCGAAACAAATAAATTTTTTCGTTCTTCGGGAATTGTGCTATCGGAAGAGTAGTATTACTCCAAGGAAGGAATTTTGATACAAGCGAGATAAGAAAAAACTCGTAGTCGTTTGAAGCATAATTTTACTTTCGACTCTACAACATTATAAAAAGGTGATTTGAAAAACTGGCTCTACGCGGAGATTTAGGCTTTCGAATGATTACTAACGCAACTATAGAATTTCTTTTACACCGAATGGGCTTGATTATTCACTCACCGCCGTCTAACTATAAAGTCACTTTTACTAAGCAATTTGGAAAATGAGTTATACAAAGATGTCACTTTGCAATGATTTTTAAGCCAAGCATGTCAGTGGTCTGTCAAACAGGGCTGACTTATAGAGCCCGATACACTCTGTGTTTGGTGAATTCTTCACTGGACATAGAGTAAGCGTTGGCCGTCGCTAACTCTTAGTGTGGAGACTGGAGCACCCACAGAGATTAGCGAAAGACGAGAAATGGTAACTGCCCGACTGACGAGATCGCAAGATCGAAACACGTGTATCGGACCCTATAAGTCAGCCCTGTTTGACAGACCACTAACATGCGTGGCTCAAAAATGATTTCAATGCATATTGAATTTTGAGCTGTGGCTCCAAGAAAACACTCGACACGAAAGTTGAAGAAGTTACTGTTAACTTTGAGTTGGCGTAGTAATTTTTCAAAAAAAACTGTAGTAAGTAGAAATAAAGCTGCAGTACTTCATATCTCAAAGAAGCTTACCTGATCTAAATTGAAATCATGAACAAAAGAACAAGGATAACAGTAGTATAATAACAACAACCTTCTGAGAGGTCTCAAGTGATATATTCGAGATTCTGCCGGCCCCCCTATCCTAAATCGAAATTTATAAAGACGGAAGGCTGCATAGAATGATAAAAACCGACATTAGTCATTTACTATACCATCCACTTTGTAATTATTTCTACAACAAAAAAGAACATTTACTATACCATCCACTTTGTAATTATTTTTACAACAAAAAAGAAGTGTGTTAATCATCTTTGATGTCATTTATGACTTTCTCTTTTTCGTACAAGTCATTTTCCGATTTACGTCATGAGGCTATTCCCTTAACGGCATCGAGTTGTTTCAGCGTCGAACAAGCGTCATAACTGCATTTTGCATTTGGAAAACGGAAGTGATTATACAGTACCTTCTGAGGTTTCCTTGCACTATTCTAGCTCAGCGATATTACAAAGATCGATTCGTTTTCATCCTTGCCTGTAGGCTGGAAAATACATAACTATGTGATCTATGAACTCACAGATATCAGTATTTTTCCTGGCAGTCCAGTCTTTGTGCGTTGATGTGCACGCACAGCAGAGCGCTATTTTTGGCTTTTCCTGGATACCTTTTCGACAGTCGACCTCCATCTTCTTCGCCATCGCGACGTTTACGGCTTGCGCGCGGGAGATCCAGTTTCCATGTTGATGGCTAGATGCTTTCCATTTCCATCAGCAAACTTGGTTAGCCTTCTCCTATACCGCGACCTTTGCGTCCTTCTCCCTATCGATAATGATCGTCCAAGCAGCGACGATTTTCTTGCGCCACGACTTCCGCAAGGGCTCACTGATCGTGATCCTTCGTGTTTTTGACGACTAGGCACGCCCTGCTGCATGTTAATGACTGAAATAAAAAATCGAAGTAAAATGAAATAAAGCCAAAATAGAATAAACTGGAGTAAAAAATGAATAGTCTTGTTTCAATCCCATTCTTCGATTTCTGAAACGCCCAGATGACGAGGGCGTATCTAGTGCAAAAGATGTTCATTTTTCAACAAATCGACAAACAAGATTGGCAGCATTCATCAGCAAGACCAATATCGCTGCTATCAACGATGGCATAAATACTCAAAGACAGTTTTACTGATCTATGAAAACTGCTACCTCATCATCTTTGCAATGGCGTGGAAGACCGAGTACGTTCTTGAGCAAAGTCAGCTGATCTGGATAAAGTTTTTCCAAAAGACAACTTTTTTTTGTTTTTTCTACCGATTTTTTCTTGAACTCGAACCTAAACATGAAAGGTTATGATTCGCGTGCAATCGGGAATATAGAATAGGTAATGGCTCCGCAAAAGAGTAAAGAGATTCATAATCTATGACGCTTTTGATATCCATAAGCAACGAAAAACATCAAAATGACTTATCAAAACGAACCCTGTGAATCATTGACTATCTTCCTCAGTGGTGGAAGTTCTTGCGACAATTCCCATATAGTATTCGATGAACCGTTCTCAATTTATCGGCACTGTGTTTTTCCATATCTGCGCAACTGCAATTTTCCTTACGCAGGTGTGTTAATATAACAGCCAAAACAGTACCGATAACATATAATCTACGTATATAAGCAAAAAATATCCACCATCACCTGTACCCATCACCTGTATCACCTGTTACCCCGTTGACAGTCGAGTTACTCGAGCGGGTACCAGCAACACTTCCATTTTTCCTATCGCATTCAGTAGTAGCCCAGTGGGTTCTCCTCGCTCTAGAGATTCGCTGATCTTCATAACTTTCTTCCATGCCTTTCGTGAAGAAATCGGACCATCGGGTCAGTGGTATTCCTGTAGAGCGCTTGATAACTCAAGAAATAAAATCGGTAACGCCTTTGGTCCACTGGTTGTCGTTCAAGCTTATCACGTGTCCGGATCACCTTATTTTCGATATAATGGTGCATAGAACGGCGTCTTTGACCATTCATCTTGGCTTGGGTCGAAAATTCAACTCATTCATTTCAGCTGCGTGATAAGGGGTACCCCTAGCATCGACCTTTTGACTGCGCGTTCAATAACGTCAATTAATCTTTCGTCCTGCTTACCTAGCGACCACGTTTCTGCTGCATAAGTTAAAACAGGGATAATCGTCGAGTCGAAAAGGTCGGCACGGTGTTCTTTGTCCTCATCACTACATCTTCAGTGCTCTAGAAAACTCCTCAAGCCGCTCGTTTCCCCTGCTCAAATGTGGAGCTAGGTCGTTTATCATGTTGATTTTACGACCTAGATAGACGTAATTGGAACATTAGCAGATGTTCGTTTCGTTGAGCAGGAATTGGTCATTCAAAACTCATCCGCTCCTCATAAACAGCGTTTTCGTCAGATTTAGTTGAAGACCAATCTATCCACAGGCATTGTCGAAATCGTTCAACTTTCGTTCCACTTGGTTGATGCTTAGTGTTATGAGAATGATATCATCAGCAAGGCGAAGATGGTTCAATTGACGGAAGTCAATTTTCACTTACACATTTTCCCATTCTAATGTATACAAGACGTTTCGAGGGTGGCAGTAAAAAATTTGGCAAAATTGTATCGCCTTGTCAAACCCCTCTTCTTGGGTCGATGGTGATATTGATGAGGAATCAAGATATTTAGGGTGTAAAATTTTATATAGCTTACGAAGGACTATTATGAGCCTAGTAGAGACGCCCTGGTTATTCAGAGCCTCCATAACCTCCTCTGTTCCCACTGAATCAAGGGCTTTCTTCAATCGAAAAGTGAGACAGAGCGATATTTTGTACTCTTGCAGAATTTCAATAAGTTTCGTGATCGTGTGGATGTGGTCCATGGTACTGAATCATTTTTGAAACCTTGCTTGTGCACGTGGCTGCCCTTCGTCCAGTTTCCTGTCAAGCCTTTTTTAGGACAACTCGAGTGAAGAGTTTTCAAGCAGCGGACAGCAAGCAGATTGAGGCATAATTTCCTATGTCGTGAAGGTCTCCGTTTTGAACAGCAACGTGGTCTCGCTAATTTTTCACTGAATAGGAACCTTGCATTCTGACAGGTAGCGAGTGAAGGGTCGAGCCAAGGTGTTGATGAGAACTGGCGGTAGGCTCTTCACGTGTTCTGGTCTAATCCTACTTGAACAGGGTGTTGTTCTGTCCTCCATCAACGATATAGCATGTCGGATTTTAAAAGGGAGGACTGGTAGAACGACAAATTTTTCCTGTTTGAAGTCATATGATGGTAAGAGGACATGGCTAGCGAAGAGATCCGAGTAGTACTAGTGGACGATTTTCTCCATTGCCCTTCTAGAAGCTGTAAGTGCCCCGTTAATGCGTCGGAGTGCAGTCATCTTGGTCTTATTATAACTGGCTAAGTCACGCTGGGCTCTTCTTAGCTTCTACAGCTTATGCTATGACTGCTGCTCGTCTCTCTTTATAATCTTCCTTTATTGCTTCTCTGCAGCATTTCGCAAGTTCGGACGCAAGGTTTCGGTTGCCTATAGCTCGTGCGATTCCACGCTGACGCATAGCTCGAGTGTCTGCGGAGACGGAGACAAGCGCCTCTTCGTCACTTTAGATACTTCGGCTTTTATAGCGCCAACCTGGAGATACTCAACGAACAGGAGCCGACTAGTGATTTGAATACGTCCCAATTTATGATAGTTCTGAAACTGCGCTGTTCAAATTTATCTGCTTTCTCTCCTTTCCTTGAAGAACGGATGGTTTGGCGAAAAGCGCGATGGTCTTCTGATCCTGTGTAGAACTTAGAAACAACAGCTACATCGGTCACGCAAAACTTTCAATTTATTATGATGTGATCTATTTCGTTGTGGTGCTCTTCGTTGGGAGACTCCCACGTATATCGTTGAGAGTGAGGTTTTGGAAATGTAAGGTACCATGGATGGTTCGGGTCGTCATGATAGACTTAGATAGATTCTCATCCTGTGCATTCCATTCTAGTCCGTGGGTCCTAATGTTAAATTCCTCAGACTTTCTTCTAGGTCGAACTTTCGCATGAAAATCTCCAAAAATGACCCTGAAGAAAGCATGGTCTTCTTTGAAGAATTCTTCCAGCTCACTATAAAACTCTTCAACTTCGTCTTCGTCATTGCTTGGTGCTGGTGCGTAAGCAAGGAAGATGGTCAAAGCCGGCATAGAACCACATCGTTTCAACCGTAATTGTCCGATACAGGATGTTAATTGTTCAGATGAATCAATGTTTACAGTCGAATTCGAATCGATAAGGACGCCATCAGATGTTATGAACACCGTGAAAAGTATGGCGCCTTCTCGTTTTGGCCAGGCCAATGACGTCGTATCTTATCCTTTTTACCTGAATCGGCAGATCTTCTACAGCGGATTGGTGAGCAAGTGTTCTTGCATTGTAGATGCACATCCACATTTTAGTCCGTTCGATTTCGAAAGCCTAGTTTGGCGTTGAGATCTTAGCAGCCTCTCCGCACTTGTCCTACCTGGCGCTGCAGTACCAGGGGCTCTTTCAGAGCTAGGGGAATGAGGCTCATATTTCTTACTCTTTTTGGCATTCTGATACTCAACGTATAGCTTGCCATGTTCTAAATGTGGGGGCTGAGTAGTCACGAGTAGCTTGCCACTCTCTCTCCTAGGAGAGGGAGAAGCTTTGTTGGAGGCGACTCCTAACCGCCTCCCATGTACTTCTCAGCAGCTTGATTGCAGGCTTTTGGCCGACTTGACTCGTAGAAATAGAGTTTAGTTAAATCGGCGCCGCACAAGCAGGGGACTCGTCCCCTAAATCCACCTGCATCATGGGAAGCACAGTCGCTTTTGGCTTGCGTTGAGTTTTCCTATCTACCACCTGCAAACTCGCCACGTGTTCTCCCGACTAACCGGGCGCGATTTCTCAAAGAGGAAGGATATATACACATATCGTCTCCCTCCTTGAGGAATCGCGGAGCCCGCGCGATGGCAAGTGACGCGTCCCCAGGTGTGGATAGGAAAATTAAGCGCGAGCAAACAGCCACTGTGTGCATCCCAGAGACGCATTTGGATTTAGGGCTAAACTTCTTGTTTCTGCAGCGTCAGTTTGACAGACCTCTCTTCTACGAGTCTTACTGGCCAATAGTCTGCAGCCAAGGCTGAGAGTTGCCTCCAACAGCGAAGCTTTTTTGCACCTATGAGAGAGACTGGGTACTACTCATAAACACCCAACCTTAAGTTTAGTGTTTAGAAAGCCGTACGTTGGGCATCAAAACAGCAAAGAAAATGGGGACTATTCCCCTAACTCCGGAAAAGCCTTCCTAGCGGCAGCGTCGACTAGGGCGAATATGGAGAGGTTGTTAAAATCTCAGTGCTAAACTAGGTTGCCAAAATCTGCAAGACTAAAGTGGAGATCTGTCCCCATAATGCACTAACACTTGCATATGGATCTTTTGTAGAAGATCTATCAACGCAGCAGCAAGGACAAGGTGCGAAGTCATTGCCAAATCGAATTTGACCGTTAACATCGGATCATTTGAGTAATAAAAAGCATGGAAGGAAGAAACTCTACCTAGTAGAACGTGTGACAAACGACATGGACTAGAATAGAACAAACAGGGTTAGGGGCTATTTGAGTTCATCACGACCTTCATCACTCTTTGTGAGTGTTGCACTTTAGACACTTCATTTGATCCGTCTTCACGGTTTTTTTTTTCACTGTGCGGATCCCAGTACTTCTAACATTTAATTCGCTTTTTGTCTTTTTCTTGAATGTCGTGGAATACTGGTTGAGCCACTCTCCTTTCAATCGCCAAGATAGCTAAGCTGTGGCGTTCCATGAGGCGCTGATGTTGATTGCCGGAGATAGTTGGAGAGAGGAGTGGAGTTCGGCTCACTGCGACGAGCACCATATGCACTCGGTCACGGCTCCCCGATGGTAAATAAATTGGAGTGTCATTACTGCTAATCCGCTAACCTTGAATTTGCCAACAACGTTGTGTTCTCAACAAACTAATTGGATCCTAGTGTGCACTCGCGACTTATATACACGTGCTCTCGTGGTAGAGAATTTCTTTGAAATCGCCATGGCAGAATTTCTTATATTAAGCTATTGCGTAAGACAGACTCAAGGCGTTAGCGCCGCCTTGTCGCACGTGATAGGGAGTAGTGCATTGTGTAGTGCGGTTAATGATGCGGTCGATCGGGATAAAATCGGCTGACTTGATTTCCTACCACGGCGCTTCATTGGAAATTGTACAGGTATTCACGCGGCATTACCCATTGGCGAAGTAAAATCAATGTCTTAGGTATCCCCAGCAACTCCGCTCATCAGTAGACGGCTCATCTGCTCCTCCACACATCGAGTGTACAATCAGCGATTTACCGAAACATTCGGTCTCCGATGCTCATCTGCAAGGCGGCTGCCTCAAGCAACAGTACTAATACTCCATTTACTGTGTGCTAGTCCGCTATCGTCAAATTCGCCGTCGTCGTCAATAGGACCTCTCGCTCATCATATCAGAGCATATACTGCTTGGAGCTAGATGGCAACTGTCGGCATGTCTGGACCAGTCGAAAGAGGAACTAATCGGCATCAGACTGCTCCGCGACAGCATCTAAAAAATCAGTATACCAGTATTCCGTCGTCATCGTTCACCAACACTCGTGTATGGATTGCCCTTGTCAAAAAGATTGCGCACATATCGACCGAATGATAAGCTCCAGGCAAGCAGATGGCGACGAAGGGTGCTAGAGAATTACTATCGACTACAGGTGGTGTGAAGAAGCCTTATTGTTAATGTACTGACACGTCGCTCTGATGCTGAAAGTTTTTCTGGTGAATGTTATTAGATATATCGCCACGTATGGCCAACATTGCAAAGAGAAACACCCGCACCACTATAATCGTGATTAATGCTTTGAAACGTCATGATAGATTTACCTACTCATGATGTAATTGCTGACATCCGTACCTTACCCGGCTTATTTTTGCACAATGCGCATCAGCGTAACTTACTTATTGCCTGAGTTATAATTCGTGTTGTAGCAACGTCGTTGTGTAGATAAAGGTTTAAATGCCAAGCTTGAAACATCGTTTAAAAATTAGAGTGGCAAATTCCATTCTCAGCACAACATTCATCATTGAACCGCCACAAGAATTGCTTCGATGCTGGAATAACAGCAGATGCGATGTTTTCTTTTCATGGTTAGTCCCGGTACGTCTGTCCGACTTGTGCTAGGTTCGGAGCCTTTTTTCGCGATACAGTGAACTGTGCAAAACAAAGTTGAATTTCGAACCTTATCAAATAAATGACTTTTCTTTGGTTATTCACTCCACAGTCGCATTTTTTAGGTCTACGGCCAATTTCCTCTCGAATGTCAAGCAAAGCCTTTCATATTTCCCAAAGTTTCTGCATGACATATTATTTATTGGGGTAGGTTCGTGGAAAGATTAAGTTTATTTTATCCAAGGAGGGATCCTCAGTGAGAAAAAGAAGAGGGAGAGGAAACTTGTTGTACTTCAAAGGATCAGTCATTGATTGTTACCGGAGTGACGATCTTGGTTAGGTTTCTATTTAAAATTTATTTTTCACTATCAAACCTGAAAGAAGTGCTCTAGATAATGTGTATTTCTATTGCATATAATTTGCCTCCCATGATTCGTTTCTTCCTCCACAAGGTAATGAATCATTTTAGCACAACGACACCGAGGCGTTAGACTTCTTATTTAGGGTGGGCAATTACTAATGAATCGTTGGGTACGACAGACCCACGGCGCCGCCTCTGCCGCTTCGCACGGTGATGTGCATCCAGCTGAATGTTTTTCTATAGACTTTGATTGCCGTTTATTATCAAAAAATAGACATCCTTAGAAGTAGCTATTGTGTTTGTACTGTAATGTATTGTATTGTCACAATATTTGAATAGTATTATTATTGCTGATTCAAATTTGGATATGCTATATGTAAATGTGTTGCACTATTAATATCGTTAACAGTGTCAAATAAATGATAATAAATAAATTATTTAATTACTTGCTTGTATTATTATGTTACATGAGATATGGTCTAGTATTGTCACCAAGAGTTTGAAGGAAAACCTCCGGTAACGGAGATATGCTTGAATGAGCGACATAATTTAATTCTTGATGTTACAGAGCAATAACGATTCCATTATGAAAATAAGACACATCATTTAATTTCTTTTCATTTAGAATTCCTTCTTATTCAATCACTTGTAGCGGTGCTATGATGTTATAAATATACAAATACTCATGTGGAGTGATGTGCAACACTTTTGTGTCAGGAAGAATTCGAATCCACATTCCGCTCGATTGGAAACAACCACCCTTCACTGAGCTGAAGGAGCAAAAATAAAATGCGTTTCACGCTCAGCATGCTATTCGCTCTCCTATGGTTGTGGACGCCAAACTCTTGTTAGTCAATCGATAGCCCAATATTTTAGACAATTATTACATTACAACTAATTCCTCAAGAGGTCTTTACGTAGCGCTTTAAAAGCGAAAAGAAGGTTATATTTCACTCCCCAAAGTAGTGATTTCGCCACTCTTACGTTATAGCCGGCTTGCTGGCAGGAAAGTTAAGTAAAGCAAGTAAGCAAGTAAAGTTTATTGTAAGAGGTGGTTCATTGCCACAAAGGATGGAACACCATGGAGAAAACTTCTGTAAGGGTAATTTTGGATACTGCAAAAAGTGATTCAATTTCAACAACGTTGAACACTTTTTTTCTCATTTTATCATTGTTTTTGTAATCATTCGATGGCCTAAATAATGTTGATATTACAATCAAGTTTGCTCAATGGGAAAGAAGTTTCTATAATAAGCTATACTGAAAAAAAAGAAGACAGTGTCATGCTTCCGGCGTATTTAGTTTGTCGTTATAACTTTACAGCAGATTTATTGGCACTTATACAGGGATTTTTGACTTTAATAAAGCATTGTCGCCATTAAAAGATAGATCATTATTGAAGAAATCCCCAAAAGCGCAATTTTAGTGAAAAGCACGTCCAATGGTCCTAAAAGTCTATGCACAATACTAAACCTACGTCCTTGATATAACAGAGCATTTCCAATTCTTTTTTCCACATTTCTTTCTACAGCAGTATGAGTTTAAGTAGAAAGCACATTTTTACAATGGATGAAATTCAAAGGGTACTTGCACAAAGGATTTTCAGTAATCAGTCGGGACAAACCTTGATAGAGTCCGCATTCATTTTGTGGAGCACTTCTTTAAAAAGAGTGCAATTTCCTCACCTCAGATTTTTGGGATTTCTCACTGATGTTGTAGACATTCTATGCAAACCATTCAACAATGAGCAGCTTATACAATTAGTACCAGTCAACTCGAAATTACTTTTGCTCATACATTAGCACCAATAAACAACAGATCTTTGTTGCGCTCAAATTCTTCTTTTGCAATAAGAATGTTGCACTTCCTACTTCTCCCATTTATATTGTCAGCAGCCACCTCATAGCTAAGAAAATGGAGAGTCTAGTGATAAATTTCATTTTCTGAAAGGCCTTCTTAGTACAAAACACAAACGAAGAGAGGACTAGGCCTTAGCTCTGAGGAGGCAAGTTCGTTGGATAGGCAGATTTTGTTAGCAGTTATACAGCAATGCTTAATAATAAATGCACTTTAGTCTCATTAAAAAAACAGGATGTCACTAAAACGGCTTTCCCAAAGCTATTTTTGGTGAGGTAATTATATGTATGCTAACAATCCTCATTTTCCTTTATAAAAACAGCATCGTTCGGAAATAAGCAGGTGCACTGCTCATTGTGCATTCTTGTTGACAAGCTTGTCACATTGTGAGCGTATTTTTCCACTAATCGTTAATCTGATCACCATAGATACATCTACTCTGCAATACCTTTTTAACACTTCAATGATCCGTCTTCACCGTGGGCTTTTTTCACTGTGAGCATTCCAGTACTTCTGGAACTCAATTGGTCAGTTCGCTTTCTTTGTTAAATGTCGTGCAACGATGGCTAAGTGCGTCTTCTAGCACTCTCAAAGATAGCCAAATTGCAGCATCCACAGGGCGTTCGTTGTTTTCGGCGGAAAACGTTGGGAGTGGGGTCTTGCTCGGCGTGCGCGCCTCAGACAGCATTACAACCATTCGGCCACGGCGCATCCGTTCTACAATCAGCCTCTAGATATTGGACATGCAGAGTATGCAGGAGTCGACTAGTTTCTTTTACTCAGGTATTTCGTTTTCTTGCACATTTCCCCGTGCCATCAAAGTAGGATAAGATTCTGGGTAACGACACCGTCTATGACCATTTACCAATAATTCTCTATCATTGTCCTCTTGATGTGATTGGGCACAATAAATTGCACTATGGTCTAGAGCTTTGAAGGCTTCCTTTCATCAAGGCTCAGAAAGGTCAAACTGGCTCTCAAGGAGTTCTATATTCGGGGAGGAGTATCTCCGAAGAAAGCCAGTGTTGAGAATCAACAAAGAACAAATGAAAAATATGTAGTACTCAATGGTTATTCTGACTGCCTTTGTAGCTTTTTGCACAAAGTTTTTTCGTAACGCCACTTCGTATATGAACCGCAAAAAATTCGTAAAACTCAGCAAAGTATATGGATGCAAGCGCTGAACATGCAGGAGGATACTCATGCAAAGCAGGGCAGACACAGTCTGCGTTTTACAGATGGACGCCGCAAACACCTGCACGTGATTAAATCGAAGTTTTTTCAAAAGTCTTGAACTTGAAGGATGTAAAGGGAATTTTTAGGGCAACAGACTATATATTACGTAGATCATGCAAAATGGGCATGTACAGTGGCGTGAAGATCAATGCTCGTAGCAAATAAAAATTGTTATATAAAAGACAAGAATTCTTTTAACGAAAGAAAAAATGCTTAATTATAATTCTTCACAAATCCCAACGTCTGAAGTACACTAATAATATGAAGGTATTTTTCCGTTGATGCCACCCTATTTGACTCCTTTGGCAAAAACTTATTTCTGTTTTTATTTGAAGTGTAGATAATTATTCGATAGCCGAAATCAAGTAAACTTAGACGGTGCATTTATTTCTCAAAATGGCTTTTTTCACGCTGTAACACTCAAAATAAGATTTTGCTGGACATTCAAGAATTTCTCACCGGATACAGCCTCTTTACGAGCAGTCGATAATTATTCGATAGCAAAAATCTCAGCGATTTCAAAGATGTAGCTGGTTATTGAAACGGACTTAATAGAGCGTTCTAATCAAAGAAAATTGGGTTTTGCACTCCAAAGGGTAAAATTTCTGAACATTGTCCTCAAGTCCCCGCTCTTTTGCAACATCGGTCATGTGGGAAACTTACTACTCCACCGACTTTTACAGCACTACGAGTTTATTTCAAAAGCCAAATAAATCTTCAGAATTTCTGAAATTTTCGTTATCGAATGATTAATAAAGACCTAGCTGGGAATCATTGTTCAAGGGAAATGCTTGAGTGTCAAAAATAATATTATTTTTACTGTCAGAGCGCAGTAATGATGTCTTCTGATAATAAAGGACACCTTCAAAATTGATAAGATTGTGGCTATTCGATTGAGTATGGCAACTCTGGAAGAAATCAAAAAAGGTCTTTTGCTAAGGGGTCGAAACAGGATGAAGAAATCGAAAATAATCCAACTTTGCGAAACCTAGTCTTCCTTTGACTGTTACAGCACTCTAAAAAGGTTTTTGCGAAGACCCCTTTTCTTCCATGAGATTGCTAAGATATGCTTCAACTAATGATTTTTGACTGCTTATGAAAAAAGACTCAATGTGGTGAGAAATTGTGGAACAAAATTTTGTATCGACTGTTACAGCGGAAAAAATAGGCCTTGTAGAAAACGAAATACGTCGCCCAAATCCAATGAATTTCAGCTATTGATTGGCAGCCAGAAAGCTTTATGAAGTGAAAAGTTTCTTTTATCAGAGGGCTCAAACGAAGTGGAGAAAGCGAAAATGTATCAATTTCACTTATTGGAAGTTATTGGTAAACTGATATTGCATTCAGTATGTGTCACCATTTTTCATCAACATCCATTGTTTGCTAATTTTCATTAGCCGCGGTAACTTTTGGGTATTGCATGTGATGAAACTATTGAGAACCTAGAAATTCATACCGCATTGCCCTTCGTATGACTTATTGCAATTGACTGAATGATAAAAACAACACGATTACCCTTGGCTCAAGCATTTCTCACTCATAAAGAGCTATACATGCATCGGAAGAATATGAGTTTACAAAGAATGCCCTGGTTTCTCAAAGCAACACAAAAACGTAACAATTTTACATAGGCGGAAAAGAAAATCTTATTGAAAAAAGCGCACCACTTCACGATCAGTGCTGCACTCAGAAATTTTGGTACTTTTCCATTATTAGAATCCTGATTTGAGCCTACAGAACAAGCTTATTTTTGGCTTTTTCTATGTTTAAATACCATTCGTCACCTTAACTAAAATAAATCAATGGTTTGTCGCATTTCTCCACAGATTTCTCTCACTGAAAAATACTGCCCGGTTAGCCGCGAGGGGACGCGGAGCGTCCCGAAGTGGTTGATATGGGATAAACGCGAGCCAAAAGCGATCGTGTACTTCCCAAAGACGCAGATAGATTCAACGGATAAGCTCCCTGCTTCTGCATTATCGACTTGACAAAACTCTTCTACGAGTCAAGTCGGCCAAAAGCCTGCAATCAAGGGGCTGCGAAATACTAGGGATGCGGTTAGGAGTCGCCTCCAACAATTAAGCTACTGCCGCTTTTCCGAGAGAGCCTCGTAAGCTACTCGTGAGTACCCAGTTTCGACAATTAGGGCGCAGTGAGCTTACGTTGAGTACCAAGAATGCTAGAAACATCAACAAATATGAGCCTCATTCCCCTGACTCCGAAAGAGCCCTAGCTACGACAGCGCTGGGTAGGACGAGTACAGAGAGTCTGCTAATATCTCATTGCCAGACTAAGCTGTCAAATTCGAAACGGACTGAAATGACGATCAGTAACTATAATGCACGAACACTTGCTCAGAGATCCGCTGCAGAAGATCTTTTGATTCAAGAAAGAAGAATAAGATACGATGTCATAGGCCTGGCTGGAACGAGAAGACGCCACCCTTTTCACGCTGTTTGTATTAGGTTGGAAAGAAAATTTTCATCGTTTGGATGGGAATGTAGTTTTCGCATGAATCGTTTGTGATCATATCATTTAAGAGGTCTACTTCTTGGCATCTGTTGGTATATTTTTTGTATATAGCTGCTGCAGAATGGAATTGTCCAGAGACCAAAAACATTTGTTGATGCTCCACGAGTACAGATTCGGGTCAAGCGCTAACGATAAGTCAGCCCATCTTTAACAGACCACATTACATGCGTGGCTCAGAAATGATTCTTTGGCATATAGAAATTCAAGGTGTGGTCTCAAGAAAACACTCGAAACGAATGCTGAAGAATAATGTTGTTATTTTTTGTCTAGATATATGCATGAATTTTGAATGTTTTATCAAACGGAGAAAAATATCTTCTCAGCCTAGTAGCATCGGAGAAAAGCTATTGCTTGGAACATGCGATCGCAGAAGTATCGGCGGCTTAGCATCCTCGTCATATCCAATTTGACCGTAAACATCGACTGATTTGAACAACTAACAACCCATATCGGGCGACAGTGGTTCAAACGATGCGGATCAAAGCTGGCTTTGACCATCTTCGTTGCTTGCGCACCAACACCAAGGTATGACAAAGATGAAGTCGAAGCATTCTATGTGGACCTCGGGAATACCTAAGAGAAGACCATGACGTTAAGGTGATTGTCGGAAATTTTAACGTGATAATTGGACCCAGGAACACTCCCGGAGAACGCCACATTGGAGCCCACGGACTAGATCGAGATGAATAAGGTGAGAGGCTAGCTGAGTTTATCATAACAACCCAAACCATCCATGGTAATTTACAATTTCAGTAACCTTTTTCTGAACGATGGACGTGAGAGTCTCCCAGTGGAGAGTACCATACTGAAACAGACCACATCATAGTAAATTGAAGGCTTTGCCTCACCGATGTCGCTGATGTTCCAATATCTACACGAGACCAGACCACCGCCTCCTTCGTGCAACTTTCCGTTTTTTTTTTGGCTGGAAGGAGAGAAAGCCGCTAAACTCAAACAACGAAGTCTCAGAACTATCATGAACTGAGACTTATTCAGATCATTAATCTGCTCTTGGAAAGATCCCGCTGTCGACAACACCGACGAATAACACAACTCGCTCGTTGATTATCTTCACGTTGGCGCTGTGAAGCCGAGAGTCCCAAGGTCGCTAAGAGACGCTTGTCTCCGCACGCACTCGAGCTGAAGCGTCAACGTGGAATCGCACGAGCTGCAGGCAACCGAAAACTTACGTCCGAACTTGCGAAACGCTGCAGAGAAGCGATAGAACAAGACCTCAAAGAGAGAAGAGCAGCAGTTATGGCAGAAGATGCAAAAGCTAGAAAGAGCATTTGCAAAGCCTAGCGAAGCTTCGCCAGTCACAAGACCAGGATAATTGCACTTCGACGTCTTGAAGGGACACTTATAGCTTACAGAAGGGCAATGGAAAAAATCATTCACTAAAACTAAACGAATCTCTTCTCTAGTTTATGTTTTCTTACCAACATATGATTTAAAAAAATCTGCCGTTCTTCCGGCCCTCCCATCCCAAAGCCCAGACAGGACTAGACCAGAACAACTGAAGAATCTACCACCAGTTCTTGGAAACCAGCAAGACCGTTTTGCTGTTCAAAAAGGTAGTCCTTCTCGGCATAGGCAATCATCGCTCAATCAGATTGCTATCCATTGTCTATATACTCTTCACTCGAGTCGCTGAATCAAGTGAAGAGTTCAAAATCGAGTCTGAATAGGATTGACAGAACACTGGACGAAGGAAAGCCATGCGAGAAAGTAGGGTTCCGAAAACGATTCAGTATCATATAGCATATCCACCACGGACCTCCTTCTTTGAGGGATCCCGCCCGTTTAGTCGCGAGGGCACTTGGCGCGTCCCCAGGTGCTGGATAGGAGAATAAACGCGTACCAAAAGCGACCGTGTGCTTAACAGAGACGCAGGTGGATTTAGGGGTAAGGTCCCCTGCTTCTGCAGCTCCGACTTGACAAAAATCTATTTCTACGAGTCAAGAAGGTCAAAAGCCTGCAATCAGGCGGCTGGGAAGAACACGGGAGGCATAGGAGTCGCCTCCAACGAATAAGCTAATACCGCTCCTCCGAGAGAGACTGGCAAGCTACTAGTGAGTTCCCAGCCTCCACGTCTAGAGCCTAGCAAGCTATAAGTCGGGTATCAAAGGCGAAAAATATTAAAAAATATGGGCCTCATTCTCCTGACCCTGAAGGAGCCCCTAATACGGCAGCGAAAGGTAGGACGAGTACGGAGAGGCTGCTAAAATCTCGGGGACAAACTAGGCTGCCAAGACCGGAACGGACTAAAATGACGATCTGTACCTACAGTGCAAGAACCCTTAATCACGAATAAGCTGTAGAAGATCTATTAATTAACCATAAAGAACAAGGTGCGACGGCATTAACTTGGCTGAGACGAGAAGGCGCCAACCTTTTCATGCTATTTATGACATCGAAGAAGAACTGTTCCTCGGAAAATGCGATAGCAGAGGTGTCGGCGGCGTTGGCGTTCTAGTCAAATTGAATTTGACCGTGAACATGGATTCTTTTGAACAACTAATAACCCGTATCGGACTATCACCGTTGAAACGATGTGGTTCTATGCTGGCTTTGACCATTTTCGTTGCTTACGCCCAACATCAATCTATGACGAAGACGAAGTCGAAGCTTTCCATATGGACCTTGAAAAATTCTTCAGAAAAGATCATACATTCTTCAAGGTCATTGTCGGAGATTTTCAACGCAAAAATTGGGCCTAGAAGAACGTCTGAAGAACGTCACATAGAGACCCACGGACTAGAATGGAATGAACAGGGTGAGAGGCTCGAGTTTATCATGACGACTCAAACCATCCATGGTAACTCGCAATTCCAAAAGCCTCTTTCTCAGCGATGGACGTGGGAGTCTCTCAATGGAGAGTGCCATAACGAAATAGACCACATCATCGTAAGTCGAAGGTTTTGCCTGACCGATGTCGCTGTTGTTCCTAAGTTCTACACGGGATCAGACCATCGCCTCCTTCGCGCAACGTTCCGATTTTCGAGGAGAGGAGAGAAAGCCGCCAAACTCAAACATCGAAGTCCCAGAACTACCATAAACTGGAATGTATTCAAATCATTAGTCGGCTTTTGGAAAGATACCGTTGTCGACAACATCGACGAAGAATACGATCGACTCGTTGAATATCTTCACGTTAGGCGCTATAAAAGCCGAGAGTCCTAAGGTCACGAAGAGACGCTTGTCTCCGCGGACACTCGAGCTGATACGTCAACGTGGAATCGCACGAGCCGCAGGCAACCGAAACCTTACGTCCGAACTTGCGAAACGCTGCAGAGAAGCGATAAAAGAAGACCTCAAAGAGAGAAGAGCAGCAGTTATGGCAGAAGCTGCAGAAGCTGGGAAGAGCATTCGCAAAGCCCAGCGAGGCTTCGCCAACTATAAGACCAAGATGACTGCACTCCGATACCCTGACGGGACACTTACAGCTTCGAGAAGGGCTATGGAGAAAATCATCCACCAATACTACTCGGATCTCTTCGCTAGCCATGTCCTCTTACCGTCATATAAATTGAAAGAGGACGAATATGTCGTTCCACCGGTCCTTCCTTCCGAAATCCGACATGCTATATGGTCGGTGAAGAACAGAACAACACCCGGTCCAGACAGGATTAGACCAGAACATCTGAAGAATCTGCCGCCAGTTCTCATCAACACCCTGGCTCGGCTCTTCACTCGCTACCTGTCAGAATGCAAGGTCCCTATTCAATGCAAAACCAGCAAGACCGTATTGTTGTTCAAAAAGGAGACCTTCACGACATAGGCAATTATCGCCCAATCTGCTTGCTGTCCGTTGTCTATGAACTCTTTACTCGAGTCATCCCGAACAGGATTGACAGAACACTGGACGAAGGACAGCCATGCGAACAAGCAGGGTTCCGAGAAGGATTTAGTACCATAGACCACATCCACACGATTACAAGACTCATTGAAGTTTCGCGAGAGTACAAACAACCACTCTGTCTCACTTTCATCGATCTGAAGAAAGCCTTTGATTCAGTGAAAGCACGAAGCGGTTATAGAGGCTCTGTATAACCAGGGCGTCCCTACTCGGTACATAATGATCCTTCGTGAGCTTTATAGAGATTTCACGACCAAATATCTCCATTCTACAACAATATCACCATAGACGTAAGAAGAGAGGTTCGACAAGGCGATACAATTTCGCCAAAACTATTCACTGCCACCCTACAAAACATCATGCGAACATTAGAATGGGACGAAATGGGAGTGAAAATTGACGGTCGACAATTAAACCATCTTCGCTTTGCTGACGATATCGTTCTCATAACACCAAACATCAGCCAAGCGGAACGAATGTTGACCGATTTCGATAACGCCTGTGGAAAGATTGGTCTTCAACTGAATCTAACGAAAACAATGTTTATGAGGAACGGATGGGTTTCTAATGCCCCATTCACGCTCAACGGAACGACAATCTCCGAATGCTCCAGTTACGTCTATCTAGGTCGTGAAATCAACGTGATGAACGACCTAGCTCCAGAGTTGAGCAGGAGGAAACGAGCGGCTTGGGGAACGTTTAAGAGCATCGAAGATGTAGTGAAGAGGACAAAGAACATCCGACTCCGTGCCCACCTTTTCGACTCAACAATTATCCCTGCCCTGACGTATGCAGCAGAAACCTGGTTGCTGCGTAAGCAGGATGAAAAATCACTTGCCGTTATCGAACGCGCAGTCGAAAGGTCGATGCTAGGAGTATCCCGTATCTCGCAAATGAGACAAAGGATTCGATGTTCCGACCTACATCAACGATCGAAAATCAGAAACGCAGTGCTACACGCAGATATCGAAAATAAGGTAGGCCGGACACCTGATGCGCTTCAACGACAACCGATGGACGAGAGCCGTTACCGACTGGATTCCTCGGGACGTCAAGCGCTCTAAAGGAAGACCACTGACCCGTTGGTCCGATTTCTTCACGAAAGCGATAGAAGAAAGATACGATGCTCAGCGAATCCCTAGAGCGAGTAGGACCCACTGGGCTACTCTTGCACGCGATAGGGAAAAATGGAAGAGTTGCTGGTACTCGCTCGAGTCACTCGACGATCAACGGGACGACAGGTGATACAGGTGATACCATATGCACACTATCAAAGACTAAATGAAGTTTTACGAGAGTACACACTGAAGCTCTGTCTAACTCCTATCGATATGAAGAAAGCCTTCGATTCAGTGGAAACACAAGCGGTTATAGAGGTTCTAGACAATCAAAACGTCCCCACGCGTACATGACGATCCTTCGTGGACTATATGGAGATTTCACGACCAAATTATCGCCGTTCTACAACAATATTGCCATCGACGTAAGAAGAGAGGTTCGGCAAGGCGATACAATTCCACTAAAATAATATCCTGCCACCCTCTGGTTCCCTCCACGTCATGCGAACATTAGAATGTGATCACATGGAAGTGAAGTTTGACGGCTGAAAATGAAACCATCTTCGCTTTGCTGATGATATCGTCCTCATAACACCAAGCATCAGCCCAGTAAAACAAAATGTGGACCGATTTCCGCAGCGCCTGCGGAAAGGTTGGCCTTCAACTGAATGTAGCGAAAACGATGTTTATGGAAACGGAAGGGTTTTGAATGTCCCATTCATACTCAACGAAGCGAACATCTCCGAATTCCGAATACTCCATTTACGTCGGCCTAGGTCGTGAAATTAACATGATAAGCGACCTCGCTCCAGAGTTGAGCAAGATGAAACGAGCGGCTTGGAGAATGTTTAACCGCATCGAAGATGTAGTGAAGAGGACAAAGAACATCCACCTCCGTGCCCACCCTCTTTGACTCAACAATTATCCCTGCCCTAACGTATGCAGCAGAAACCTGGTCGCTACGTAAGCGGGATGAAAGACCACTTCGCCTCATTAAAGGTGCAGCCGAAAGGTCGATGCTAGAAATATCCAATATTACGCAAATAAGAGAAAGATTTCGAAAATCAAATCTATGTCAATTGCCGCTCTACACACCAGGCTAATAAAGGGTAAGGTGGGTCGGACACGTAATACGCTTTAACAACAATTGGCGGACGGGCCGTTATCGACTGCATTTATTCGGAGATCAAGTGCTCCACATTAAGATCACTTACCCGATGGCTCGATTTTTTACGAAAAGGCTGGAGAAAAGATGTGATGCCCAGGAAATTAGTAGGACAAATCAAATTTACTCAGCTACTCTTGAACGTGATAGTGAAAAATGGAATTGGTGTTGGCGTTCGCTAGAGTCACTCGACGAGCAATGTGATGTTACAGGTGATTAGTTTTTTAAAAAGTATGCATCATTGCGCTGGAGAAGGAAAATAAATTTTGTTACTCATTCAGACATTTCTCGCTGACTAAAACTTTTCACGAAGAGTGTTAAGAAATCGGTCATTAGATCAAATCATGGAAATTGCAGTGATCTTTTTGATTTTTGAAAGCAGACTTTTTGGTGAACTGTATCAGTCAAAAGAAAGATTTCGTGAAGCTGGTTCATTCCTAATATTCGCGCTTTTCTCTGGATTTCTAGGTAAGAAGCGACATTCGCTTTTCTTCTAGCTTTTAAATCATCCATCAGATCAAATCTCAAAGAGTGGTTCACCTTTCTTAATAAGGCTGACTACTGCGCTACGAGAGTGAAAATCAATTTATGTTCCCTAGTGAAATATTTCTCGCTCAACAAAGCTTTTCCTTTGAACGTTTGACAACGATTCGATAGCTTAAATTTTGTTAATTCCAATGGTGCCCTTGGTTTGTAAAAAAAACCTTTTTGTTGCGCTGTAGCTACCAATGGAATATTGAATTTCGCGATGCGCGACATCGGTTTGAAGCCACTACGCCTTGGTGGTATACGCATATGATTTCTCCATATTGGTGCAAAGTCAACACTCTTTTACGTGCATGCTGGCAAGATATCGCGACAAGCGACAATCGTCCACTGCACATCAGTTACCTTTTCAACGGTTTTCTAATGGTTTTTATAGAGCTCCCTCGACTATGATCGCTCATTCTTTACCAAGTAGTGAAGAAGCCGCAGTCATGTTCCTACAAATGCATAGAGTCGAATAAAGCTCTAGTGCGGTCCACAGACTTTTTGGCAGTGTTAAAAGCATGTTCTGAAAAGCGTCCGCGGTTAAGACGGACCCTGCACGCTGAGTGCAAAACCCAATCTTCTCTTGGCCGCTACAGTGCAGTAAAAAGTCTGCTTCAAAAGCCAAAAACACAGCTGAAATTTCTGAGATCGTCTATCGATTACTTCACGAAAGTCCATAGAATTAGCTTAGTTCAGCGATGAACGTTTCAATGAGGAGCAAAATTTTATTTCTGCTCTTTTAGAGCAATGGTAAAGTCTATTAGAGAATAAAGTTTATCAATGAAATTTTTCTAAGTTGAGCTAACGAATGATTATTTAGACATTGGAAATAATCAAAGAAACCTTTTTTTTTTTGGAGAGTTGAAACAGGATGCGCTTAAAGGAAATGTGCCAGAATTTCAATTGTCGTCGCAAACGTGTTAACTATTTTTGGTGACCAATAACCGTAAGTGGTCTTGAAAGCTCTCCAATGAGTCTTGTCTGTGGAAAACTTGCATAGTTTCCTGTGCATGTAAATCTCTGATTCTTGTGAATCTGTTCAAAGTCAACTCTTATAAACTTTTTATATTTTATTTCCAAACTTTTGCTTCAAAAGTCTTGGAAGACAGACGCCCTTCACCAACTGATTAATATATGTGAAAATAAATAAAATCGTTAGTAACGAAAGGCTGTATCTTTCACTCCTCTGTTTATAACGAATCTAATCATTGCCATTTTTGTACGGTAATTCCACTGAACTGAAAAGCTACGCTTGCTCACAATGCGAAAGTCTTAAAAATTCGAAAGAAATCCACTTCTCATACGGCTGGCAATACAGGAAAAAGCCAAACAACGATAATTTGTTATGGGAGACCGATAACCCTCAACGACCTCCGAAATACATTGCCAACGGTTTACCACTTTTTCATTGCAAGTGAGTTTCTACCATATTATGTTTGGGCGCCGTTTTGACAAAATCATTATTTTTCTCAGTAAAAATGGCCAAGCCTGCAATCGAGTTTTCGGAAAGTATATGGGAAGCAGTTAGAAAATGCTTTCAAGAAATAGGCTCCACCTGTCCTATAGGGATAGATTGATAAGCTACTCGTGGTAGCCCACGTTCAAAGCTTAACAAGCTATATATTAGGTATTAAATGTTAGAAGCAATACTAAAATAGGTCTTACTTTCGTGACCCCGAAATAGCCCCCTGGATTGCAGGGTCGGCTAGGGCGACCACGAAGAAATTGTCAAAGCCTCAAGACTAAGCTAGGCTGCTAAAATCGGAAGAACCAAAGTAGCGGTCTGCACCTATAACTCACGTGCACTGGAACTCTCTGTAGAACATCTCTCAACATAAAAAAATGGATAAGTTATGAAGTTATCAGCCAAGTGAGACGCCACCCATTTCATGCAGTACCGGAGAATAACTGTTTATTGTAGAATGCGATCACAGGGGTCTCGAGTCGCCACACTTCGGAAAAACTGGGCTGCTTTACGATGCCACATCGACCGTATATGCCTAATATGGCTCCGTCAAAAATTTTCTCTTCTGCATCCGAAGTGACATCTACGAGAAGAAAAATTCAAGCACTACATTCTGCTCACAAGTGAACTCACCGACTTTCTTGACTGCCAGCCCCAACATATGAAAGAGAAAGATTTTTATTCACTGCCCAGCGAAAATCATTGATCATGATGGTCATTATACCTGTTGATAAATTGATTTGTCTTAATAAACAACAGTTCGAATGACGAAGGTGCCTAAGTGCGAAGATAATAATGGGGCACCCATTAAAATAAAAATCGAAACCTGAGCACGTAGAATGATAGAGCAAGGTTTCTTCAACAATCCTATTGCGAACACTCTAGAGATTCCTAAGAAGCGGAGCAAAAATTTTGAATAAACAACGAAAAGACGCGAAATAATTTTCAAGTGTGTAGACTCAATTTCAATTTTCGCTGGCAGCAAAAGGTCTTGTCTAGGAAACCACAGTATTGGAGTCACAGATATTCGAGCTATCTAGCAACTATAAAAAATTTGGAAAAAGCGAAAAATTCCGTGTCTCAGAGGGTTCAAATATGGACTGCGACAATAGGATACTGATAGAAAATTAGACGAAAAAAACTACTGCGAAGAAGCTTTCGGAGATTAAGATAACATAAGTGAGCAATGATAAAAAGTCTATGGAACCAACAACGTTAGCAGATGACTATGCTGGGGTCTTTCTCATGAGCACAAACACATTTTAGCGCTTCAAAATCTCACGGCCATTCAAAATATTTCACATTTTTACAAAGTGAATGTATCAATTCTTTGCGGGAATAAAACACCACCACAAATTACGAAAAGGATCTAATTTATGCTTGGTTGAGCATTACGGCTGGGAAAAATTTCAGCACAAGCAGAGATCTCCTGCCAGCACACATTCAAGACGCAGAAATAGTGTTTCATCCACATTTTTTTGTTAATCAGAGTTAAAGCTAAACATTTTCTGGATGATCAAACAAAATTCTCCTATTCAAGTGCTTTTAGAGGCAGTATGATGCTGCAATTCTACCCAATGATGTAGAGTGATGTGCAAAACTCTTGCGGCAGTTGGGAGTCGAATCCAAGTTTCATCCACCCTATCAGGAGAGGCGTGCTCTATCCGTTGCACCATCGACGCCTCCTTTGTCACCACTCCTTGTTGCCACTTGTCTGTCACTCAATTTTGCATGTTAACCCATTTAAGAAGATGACTTTATGAACTCTTCGGCTTATGTGTACAACAATATATCAACCAATCAAAAGGGGCCTAAAGACTTTTCTTTTTCAAAAAAATTGCTATCAAACCTTACAGTTATGATCTCAAGAAACTAATAAGAAACATGTTGAGTCTCTGCATAGATAAATAAGAAATGGAGGAGTTTATTGCGAAATACAGACAACGAACTGACAGCAAAGAGAAGATTTGAGGAGGAAAAGATTTATGCTCGATAATTGCAAAAATTAGAAGTCTTAAGCACAATGAGACAGCAGCCAAGTAATCTCCAGAAATCTCAATCACATGGCTGCGCATAAATCGATAATATTTAATAAAAAGAATTACTTACCAGAAGACGCAGCGGGCTGGGAGTGACGTGGGCTTCTCGATAGCCGGCTGCAGCCAACAATGCCCATGGATGGCGCCACGCGATCGTATATCGATTGATATTAGTGGTAAGGCCCACCGACGATTAGCGCGCATGTAACTACGGCTTGTCAGCTATGCCACGACAAGTAACATCTGTACAAAAGATGATTAAGGTAGAAGTGTAGCTGAGACAGCCTTATGTCTCATGTTCTTTCCAGTGATCTGTTTTAACTCTATGACAACCACGTTGAAATATGAATCAGCATGCCTCTTTTTAGAAGCGAGTGCCCGTAGAATGACAAATCCGTCTTCTTTCCCTTTTTCTGTTGGTGAGGACAAGTAATTATTGTAGAGATCTGATGTATGATCGTAGATTTTTTCTCCATCGCATTTGTGGAAGCTGCAACTGTTCCGTCAGGGCGTCGGAGTGCAATAATCTCGATTTTTTGTATGATGAGGCTCAAATGAACAGGACATTCGTCAATGTTGTTAGAGTGAGAGGGGGAGTCTTTGGAAGACACCATCAGTGCTCTATATAAAATTCCAGTTCAAGACAGTTTTATAATTCGTTTGCTCGAATTTAGCGGCTTTCCCTTGCTTGCTTGAAAAAAAAAATGTTACACACAGAAGGTGATGGTCTGATCCCGTTGAGACTTTCAAACAACAGCAGCATCGGTTGCCTCAGATCTACTAAAATGCAATGTATAGCAAGCAGCATTTTTAGTGTTAGACGTACGTTTCGGCTTTCTAGCAAACCTCACTGACAGCTCATTCTGTTCAGCTACTTGCTGTCACATCATCCTCAATTCCCTACACTAAATGGGAGTACCGGATGGCATGTGCTAGGGATATGCCTTGCTGAAAGGCCGAAACGTACATCTATGGCTGGAAGTGCCATAACAGACCTTACGATAGGCTCAAAACGTTCTATCAGTCTATAAAATGTGATCTGTTTCTCTATGGTAATTTCACGAAAAGATTTCCACGCCTATCGTTAAGAGTGAGGATTTTTAAAGTTCTGAATCACCATAGACGGCTTTGCTTGCTAATGATAAACCCAGAAAGCCGCTCACCCTGCCCATTCTATTCTTGTTCTCAAATCCCAGCGCACGGTTTTTCAGACGTTTTTTAAAGACCGGTGTTAAAGTTTTAAAAAACTTTCCTGACGCTCTTCAGGAGAACACGGACTTCTTAAAGCCTTTCATGTGTATATTAGATGGATTCGACAAATCGTGGACGCATGTGGCCAAATTTGCTTTCACGAAAGCACCAACATCGCTATTTTACCACGATCCCCGAAGCAGCTAATTCCAATGTCATAGCCAACGTAAAATCAATGGCGTCTTCTGGTCCTCATCAAGCAGATAACGATCTTATTTTACTCTATTTTTCTTATTTTATTTGCCTGTATCATTAGGTTTCCTATAGAGTATTCACATGCCAGTGCATACACATTATAAGTGCAGGTTCTTTACCCATCATCTGGGAACCGTGACGCATCTCGCAACAAAGCGGACGCCGACCTTCCCGTAAGGGAGATCAGTGGGATAAATTTGTCATTAGCACTTTATTCCTGGGCCTAATTGTATTATTCAACATGACGTTCAGTTTCATAATGACCATTTCGAATTTCGATAACTTGACAATCCGTCTGCCGTGGTACTTTGCAGCCTGCTTCTTTCTGATTATGAGGGAACAAAGGAGAAACTGATCTTATTTGCCGAAGAGAAACTTTTCATAGAAGTCTTAGTTACCATACAAAAGCTGAGACTTCAGACCACAGCCTCATGTTGCTGGTTTTTCAAAATACCCATTTTTAACGCTCTAACTTTCAAAATAAGCGCATGTATCATAAATCCACCTGATTCTTTCTCTTATCGCGTTTATATTTTACTGGCGACAACTCCTTACTTCGAATGACTTGTACTCAAACTACAGCACGATTTCATAAGACTCAAAGATATGTTTGCTTTCTGATAAGCCTTCAATCTTTCGATCTCCTCTGGCCTTTTAATTTGTGCTACAAACTTCGCCGGACAGAGCTGTTTCTTAAGACTATCAGTAAGACTGATAGCGTGATGTTTTCTTATTCTAGCAGCTTGCTTATTTTTTGAAAATACACCTCAGCTGAGAAAATACGATCGAGCTTTACAAATTTGGGAAGTTGTTTACTGGCTATTTGACAAGGAGATGGTGGTTGCAAGGGCGTGGCACGGGACGATCGGTGTATTGTTATTCAATAGGGAATTTTGCATTCGCTTTGAACGAAACTCCTGATGAAACGGTTTACTAAGTTACTGTGAAAAATTCTCTGAACATTGATATGCTTTTCGCTCCCAGCGAATTATAAGCTGATAAAAATGAAGGCGGAAGGCGAGTCTGCAACATAATTTTGATCTAGATGCTACAGCGTCATAAAGGAATGTTTTGGAAAATCGGCGAGATGGGGCAGTAGCATCAAGTCTCAGCTTTCGAATAGTTACTAAAGCTCCTATGAAATGCTCCTCTCCAGAGAATGGGATCAGTTTTCCATTTGTTCTTTTATGATCGGAAAGAACTCCAGCCCTTCTTGAGCTTGGTAAAATGTGACATCGGTAGCATCAACGTTTACACCACACAAATTTTGAATCATGTCATGTCAGTGGCCTCCACTAAAGCACTGTGCTTCACGATAAGCTGTCATCTACAGGTAATCTGTCTATCTCATCGTTATACCAAGGCAGCTAATGATTGTTGTCCTCATTATTAAGCTTTGCAGATGCGACGTTTACTCTTTCATTGATAAACAGCAATATCGTGAACCTACTAGACGCACAATGATCATTGAGCTGCCACTTTTGCACACTTTCTAATGGTATCCTCGTAACGGAGTGATACTTTATTACAGCACTACGTGTTAGACTGATGAAGATTTAGCAGACACTAATAAAGTTTCTCCTAAACATGTATCTCTTTTTGAGGTTATATAGATAGATTATTTAGCTGGTCATTCAGTCGAGTGTCACTCTGTGCTCTTGCAATTCATTTCCATTGCATAACAAATTACTCAAAGCACTACTGGCAAAACAGCATAGCGATCAGCGTGGACTGTTATGTATAATGAATAGAAATTAACGGCACCAAAGTCTTTACAAGCACACTCAGGTGATGTAACAACATTTATTGTCGACATTATGTGAAAGCACAACAACATCGCAAATGCAGATGTTAACAAATCTTCCAGCACATAGAAATTATCGTATATTGAAAAAATTGATGTTAGAAATAGATTGATAATGAAAAAACGATGTCAACTTTTACCTAGTGGCAAAATTATTAGTAAGAGTATTGCTCGTACCTCAGCATTTTTATAGCCAATTTTAAAAACATAAACTGTCAGAACATGGTTCACATGAACGATTTCATCTTCATAATACTAAACGGCCTCGGGTAGGAGTCAATGACATCCATAGGAAAGACGAAAATCCTTAAGCATCAGCTGAACTAAAACACTTTTTCAAAAAAAAAAACAATCGATGGTAGATGCAGGAAAGAAAATGGAGAGAGAAAACTGTCGTAATTAGGGTAAAAGATATAACTCTGTATTGTGTACATAGATGTGCATGAAATGAACATTCTTTTGTGACTTAAGCACGAGAGGCATCATCATGACAGATAAACTAGCAGTATACAATTTGAGTAAAGTGCGCTACAAAATGCACGATACAAATGAGTGAGTACGATGTTTTTCTATTGTTAGCGATTCTTCTACGCCCCATAGATATCGAAGTTCTATTCCTTCTGGCACGAATATTTAAGATGATTATGGCGAATAACTTCTTTATACCTGCAAAGCATCAGATGGGTCTCGTCTATAGTTGGGAAATTTCGTAATTCTGTTCACAAGAACACTTCTATTCTACCCCAAAATTTATCTTTTCTTCTAGCGCTATTCTATAGAAAACTTAAATGAGGCACAACTGCGGATACACCACAGGTTTGAATGGACTTAAAAGCAACTGTTATGTAGCTATATCTATCAATCCACTGTTTTGAGACCTCGTCTAAAAACCCAATATAGTCTAATGGAGCGTTTTGAGCTCTTCATGAGGTCTGTTGCAGTTGTTTCCGTGCTGGACCTACGTTTCGGCTTCCATAAAGTTCGCCAGTAGCAAATGCCATTCGGTTACTAGCCTCCTGTTATAAGGAGTACATGCCACACAGGGTACACTTCGCGTCAAGTGAAATGATCACTTAACGCGATTTTCTCACAGAGTAGTTAATTGTCGCTTGTATTTGCCCGACTTTATGAAAGGACTTTGCAGCACAGTTCAGAAAAACATCAAGATTTATATCCGACATAGTCAGCCATTACCATTTGGATTGACTATACCGCCACGAAAGGATAAAATAACACTAAGGTTTTTCTATAAACGCAGTCTTGGTAAAAAGAGCGCTTAGTTCTCCTAAAAATCCCTACTCTTCAAAATCAAAGTCAAATTAATAGGATAGCAGAACCTTTCGAACTCTTTTTTTTAGATTTCTTCCACAGTGCTTTAAAATCGTTGCTTGAGAACAGGCTTTTTATAATGTATTTTGGAAAAGAAACTATGCACGCATTTTTCAGTATGTACCTAGGCATCCTTTCGCTTGCTTGTTTGACTTCTTCCGTTGCAAACACAGCAACTGCGTGTTGGTGCACGAACTTGAAAAATTCAGCATCGCGCTGAGCAGCTGCTCGCAATCAGTGCTTTCTGACCATTATGTACTCCTAAAAACGATCTAATTCACAACATTAGATAGAGTGGAAAGTGATAAACGTACACTTTACCCTCTAGTCCGGTGAAATCATGTTCTTGGCATGGTGAGCAGGTGCAAATCATTGCTTGCAATCCAAGCACCAGCAGTTGCGATCGGCGGTCGACCTGTAAAAAATAGAGCACTGTCAATACCTTGCTTGTAAAGAAGAGATGCCTTATTGATGTGATGTAACAATGAACATAATATTATGTTTTGTACTTACTTTGCTTTGATCGCTCAACTAAGGTCTTTGGATAGATTTTCACTAGACTTTCGAAAGATAATTGACACCGTCTGTAATAAAGTCGAACGACATTGCTCGCTCACCAAAACTTATTGGATCCAGGCTGGGCACGTGCGATCTATAATATTTTAACTGCGGGGATCGCAGCACTTCCAGTATTGGATTTGTTTTGGCACATGCACCCTCCACAAATTTTTATAACCTCTTGCCATTCGCATTGACTGCAGCATGAGAATTTCGAACTTCTTCATTTATGAGGTAGAACGAATATTGAACAAATGTCGTCGCAAACACAGGTGACTTGAACAAGGATGCTCAGTAAGAGGATTGCTGACTAGCTGCAGGAGAGTGTTGGGGAAAGGCTTGAACCAACACTCGCTTTCGCTCCCTGGATCACTAAAATCACTCCCACTTACTTCTTCAAAGCATCTACATATTCGTGAATGTAACGCACCAACGCATTTTTGTAAACTAAATTGATGGCAAATCACAGAAGAATGATAAGATGCAGTAAAAAACAATAGTATACATTCTGATCTCCGCGTAATAAACGGCGCGATGCTCCATCATGCCTCTCATCGAAAACGTTGCTTTTTGCCAACTTCACTCTTCCATACCGCAACGAAAGCGGAGCTTTTTGCCCTGCGATATCAATACCTGCAACGATTCGAAACATAGCGCATCCAAAACGACAACATTACTTTATATATGACGAGTAACTCTTACAGAAAAGATAAAATGCCAAAATCAATAAACAAAGCACGGGTAAGAGAGTAAACATCGAATAAACAAGTTCATGATGGATAATGACTTTTGTGGGATACAGTGGCTGAGTGGTTGTAATTCCAGCCATCGCGCGCGTGAAACCGAGCTCCATGCCCCAACTCACTCCGGCAGTCAACAGCAGCGCCCTCACTCTTTGTAGGTACGCTATTATCAAAGTCCAGAGAAGAAAGCAGTGCAACTCTCTCAGTTGTTTATATATCACATGGATTTCAACCTTTACGGAGAAGCAGGATTTATTTTGAAAGAGAGCAAAAATCCATCCCTTGAAAGCAAGTGAACGACCTCTTGTCTTTCACAGCAGATAAAAGCTTGAAATCTCAAGTAATGGCATAAATGGAGCTCTTGATTTCGCAATCGCCAAGCCAGCGTTGATGTCAGGCTGTCTATTATAGGAATGGTTTATATGCCAGCTAAGCATATGGAGTGAAGGAGTTGGGCACTTTGTTACAAGATTATTTTGAGGAAGATAGGCTGCAAGGCAATCAAAACTAGGAATACCTGTCACCTTTTTGTGAGCATTGTGGAAGGTTGGTAGACGTCACTCCGAGCCTCGAAGGTCACTTATGGCATGTTAAGCAGGAGAACATCAGGTCCACGTGCCTTGGATTTCTGAGAAAGCTATATCGACAATTTCATAAAATACTACTGCGATATATTCACATGATAATGCGGAGATACGAGTAAACTTGAATGCTGATGCTATCGTGCCGATCGCGCTATATCTTTTCTGGGCATGATTCGCAACGTATCTAGTCGCTCAAATAACCAGGCAGTAAATGAAAACCGTAACAACGAATTATACGGGAAATTTTTCGATGCAAAGCTGAAAGTTAAAGAAGTTCTCTACACAATTTTGTCTATGCTTGATCTTAAAAAAGTGTCCTATTGAAATGATGGTTATTGACACTTTTATGCCATTAGAATTTTCCATACAGAAGTAAGTCTGCGAGAACTATCTAAGCATAGTTCCCGTCGGTCAGGTCTACATGGCGTCTGAATAACGACAAATCGCAAACAACTTCGTTAAGCAATAACGGTGAACTGAAGCTATTTGAACTGAACTGGTGCCACAATAACAGCCAAGACTATTTTGTTGAGCAATGCCAAGAATCGAGATTAGTCAAAGTCGTTACCTTAGAGCTCGCGTTAGCGAATTTTTTTCTTCACCATTGTACCGCCGCCATGGTAGCCAATTCCATGGATGGCAGATCCTGAATGATTGATTGCATGAAGCAAAATCAATCGAGAAATGTTCCATTCTCGCCTTAGCTAATCCTTCAAAATTAATCACAGAATACTTAGATCCAAATCAATCCAATACTTAAATCCAAATTGATCACAGAATACCTTCTGATCTCCGAATAATGAAAGGCGCGATGATCCATCATACTGCTCATCGAGAACGAGGCTTCTGGCCAACGGGCATTCCGCCACAGCGCAACGGAAACGAAGCTTCGTGCCTTGCTGTATCGATACCTGCAACTATTTGAAACATAGCGCATACAAAATGGCAATATTAGTTCACATAAGACAAGTAACTTATACAGAACAAAGTAAAATGCCAAGATCAAAAAGCTAAGTACGGGTAAGAGAGTAAACTTTGAATAACCAAATTCATGAACGTTAGTGGGGTACAGTGGCCGAGTGGTTGTAATTCCGGCCATGGCGCGCGCGAAACCGAGCTCCATCCCCTGACTCGCTCCGGCAATCAACAGCAACGCTCTAAGGAGCGCTACAGCCGGGCTATCCTAGAGACTGCAAGAAGACTCGTTCCACCACTATGCCACGATTTTCAAGGAGAAGATGATCAGACGAATTGAATAATAGAAGTGCTGCGATCCGCAAATCAGTAGAGAAATGTTCCATCCTCGCCTTAGCTAGTCTTTCAAAATTTTTTAATCCAATTTATTGGACATATTAATCAGTTTAACAAAAAACATATTGCTTCTATAGTTTCAAAAATCGAGAAAAAACTACTGGTCGAAGCTTCCGAATACCAATTAAATCGCGTTCTGTGGGATGTTTTCCCAGCGATTATGAGTAACATTGTTGCTAAGCAAGCGACTTAAGATTACGTCAGCAAAAAATTTTAGAAAATGTGACCGTGATGACGTTGAGCGACATTGCTCTCGCACCAAAGCCGACTGCATTCGAGCTAGCACGTGCAATTTCAAACATTTTTTACTGCGAGGATCCCACAAGTTCTAGTACTGAATTTGTTTCCTCGCCTGCATCCTTCATATTTTTTTGAACTTTTCGCAAGTTATTTCGACTGCAACATGACGATTTGGCCGTAGAGCGCATATTGGTAGAATCTCGTTGCATTCCCATGAACCCGAACAAGGGTGTTGCGGAGGGGAATTTGCTGAATGCAGGAGAGTGTTGGGGAGGATCGAATGAACGCTTGCTTCTTGGCGCCCTGTATTATTAAAACGACTCCCCTGCAGTTCCATTTAGCGCCCACATTTTCGTCAATGTAACGCACAATCTCACGTTTCTAAACTGAATTGGTGGCATATCACCAAAGAATGATAAGATGTAGTAAAAACCAATGTTGCACTTTCCGATTACCGCATAACGAAAGGCGAGATGTCTCATCCGCGAAGCTTTTGCATTGCGGTATCGATACCTGCAAAGTTCCGCAACATATGGCATCTAAAATGGCAATATTAGTTCATGTAAGAACAGTAACATTTACACACCAAGATAGAATACCAAAATCAAAAAATCAAGTACGGGTAAGAGAGTAAACTTTGAATAAGTAGTTCACGATGTAGAATAACTTTTATGGGATACAGTGGTCGAGTAGTTGTAATTCCGGCCATGGCGCGCGCGAAACCGAGCTCCATCCCCTAACTCGCTCCGGCAATCAACAGCAACGCTCTAAGGAGCGCTACAGCCGGGCTATCCTAGAGACTGCAAGAAGACTCGTTCCACCACTATGCCACGATTTTCAAGGAGAAGATGATCAAACGAATTGAATAATAATAGTGCTGCGATCCGCATAGTTTAAAAAAAAAATTGTTAAGACGGATCTATAAAGTGGCTAACATAAGAAGATCTGATATCTAGATGGTAAAAAAGGTAGAAACATCTTAGGCTCAAAATCCAATTCAGAAGAGAACCCACTAGAACATACAGTGGTTCCCATCGAGGTACACAAAGCATAGCGAGAACTTTATTCAATAGAAGTGACATTCACTCTTTGTAGATTAGCTAAGATCAAAGTCCAGAGAAGAAACCAGTGCAACTCTCTCAGTTGTTCATATAGCACATGGATTTCAACCTTCACGGAGAAGCAGGATTGATTTTAAAAGAGAGCAAAAGTCCTTTGAAAGCAAGTAAACGACCTCTTGTCTTTCACAGCAGATAAAAGCTTGAAATCTCAAGTAACGGCAAAAATGGAGCTCCTGATTTCGCAATTGCCATCCAAGCGTTGATGTCAGGCTGTCTAATATAGGAGTGGTTTATACGCCAGCTAAGCATATGGAGTGAAGGAGTTGGGCACTTTGTTACAAGATTACTTTGAGGAAGATAGGCTAAAAGGCAATCAAAATTAGAAATCGCTGTCATATTTTTGTGAGCATTGTGAAAGGTTGGTAGACGTCACCCCGAGCTTCCATGGTCACTTTTGGCATGCTAAGCAGGCGTACATCAGGTCCACGTGCTTTGAATCTTTGAGAAAGCTATATCGACCATTTCATAAAGTACTATTGGGATATAATCACATGATAATGCGCAGATACGAGTAAACTTGAATGCTGATGCTATCGTGCCGATCGCACTATATCTTTTCAGGGCATGAGTCGCAACGTATCTATTCGTTCAAAATAACCAGGCAGTAAATGAAAACAGTAGCAACAAATTATACGGGAAATTTTTCGATGCAAAACTGAAAGTTAAAGAAGTTCTCTACACAATTATGTCTATGCTTGATCTTAAAAAAAGTGTCCTATTGAAATGATGCCTACTGACACTTTTATGCCATTAGAATCTCTTTCCATACAGAAATAAGTTTGCGAAAAACTATCTAAGCATAGTTCCCGTCGGTCAGCTCTATATGGCGTCTGAATAACGGCAAATCGCAATCAAATCCGTTAAGCAGTAATGGTGAACTGAAGCTATTTGCACTGAACTGGTGCCACAATAACAGCCAAGACTATTTTGTTGAGCAAAGCGAAGAATCAAGATTAGTCAAAGTCGTTACCCTAGAGCTCGCATGAGAGCCTTTTTTTTCCTAACCATTGTGTAGCCGCCATGGTAGCCAATTCCATGGATGGCAGATCCTCAATGATTGATCGCATGAAGCAAAATCAATTGAAAAATGTTCCATCTCGCGCTAGCTAATCTTTCAAAATCCTTTAATCCAAATTAGTGGATATTTTAACCATTTTCACAAGAAGCTTATTGTTTTTATAGTTCCAGAAATCAAGGAAAAATTAGTAGTTGAAACCTCCGAAGACCAATTGAATCCCGTTCAGTAGGATGTTTCTTCAGCGATTATGAGCAACACTGTCGCTAAGCAAGCGAATTAGAATTACGTCGGCAAAGATTTCAGAAGCTTGACCGTGATGACGTTGAACGACTTTGCTATCGCACCAAAGCTGACTGGATCATGCTAGCACGTGCGACTTCGAACATTTTTTTTACGGGGATCTTCGAACTTCTAGTATTAAATTTGCTTTCTCGCACGCATCCTCCACAAATTTTTCGAACTTTTTGCAAGTTAGCTCGACTGTAGCATGAGGATTTTTGACTTTTCACAATTGACGAAGAGGCACATCAGTAGAAACTCGTTGCAATCCCAAAGGACCTGACGAAGGTGCTCGGTAGGAGGTTTGCTAATGCAGGAGAGTGTTGGGAGAGGATTAGATAAACGCTGGCTTCCTGGCACCCTGTATCACTAAAGCGACTCCCCTGCAGTTCCACCTAGCGTTATTCATGAATGAAACGCACACACCCCCACGTTTCCGGCCTAATTGGTGACAAATCATAGAATACCTTCTGATCTAGGCATAGTGAGAGGCGCGACGCTCTATTATGCCGCTCATCAAAAACGTTGCTTCTGGCCAACGGCACTCTGCCACGCCACATCGAAAACGGAGCTTTTTGCCCCGCTGTATCGATATCTGCAACGATCTGAAACATAGCGCATCCAAATTGGCAATATCAGTTCATATAAGAGAAGTAACTTTTAGAGAACAAGATAAAATGCCAAAATTAAAAAACCAAGTACGGGTAAGAGAGTAAACTTTGAATAAACAAGTTTATGATGGAGAATAACGTTTGTGGGTTACAGTGGCCGAGTGATAGTAACGCCGGTCATGGCGAGCGTGAAATCGGGCTCCACCCTCCAACACTCCGGCAGTCGACAATGGCGCCCTACGGAGCTTTACAGCTGGGCTATCGTCGGGACTGCAAGAAGACTTGTTCCACCACTATACTGCTATTTTTCAAGGTGAAGATGATCAAAGAAAGTGAATAATAGAAGCGCTGCGACACGCATAGAGAAAAAAAACTGTTTAAAACGGATTGATGAAATGGCTAACAGAAAAAGATCTGATATCTAAATGGTAAAAAAAGTAGAAACATCTTGATCCCCAAAATCCAATTCAGAAAAGAACCCACCAGAACATACAGCGGTTCCTTTCAAAGTACACAAAGCATGGCGAAAAATGTATTTAACAGAAGTGACATTCACTCTTTATAGATACGCGAATATCAAAGTCCAGAGAAGAAACCAGAGCAACTCTCTCAATTGTTTACATATCACATGAATTTCAACCTTCATGGAGAAGCAGGATTGATCCCGAAAAAAAAGCAAAAAAAAGCTTTAGAAACATATAATTGACCTCTTGTCTTTCACAGCAGATGAAGGCTTAGAATCTCGAGTAGTCGCAATAATTGAAGCTCCTAATTTTGCACTCGCCAAGCCAACGTTGATGTCTGGCTGTCTAATATAGGAATGGTTTATACGAGAGCTAAGCACGCCGATGTGTGAGTAACTTCGACTTTCTCACAAGATTACTTTGACGAAGGTAGGTTATAAGTCAATCAAGACTAGGAATCGCTGTAATCTTTTTGTGAGCATTATGGGAGGTTGGTAGACGTCACCCCAAGCTACGGCGGTCACTTATGGCATGCTAAGCAGTAAACATCAAGCGCATGTACCTTGGGTCTTCGAGAAAACTATATCGACCATTTTATAAAATACAATTGTGATATAATCACATTATCATGCGGAGATACGAGTAAACTTGGAAGCCGGTGCTATCACGAAGGATCGTGGACTGCAATCGCACTATATCTTTCCAGGGCATAATTCGCGACGTATATAGTCGTCAAAAATAACCAGGCACTAAATGAAAACTGTAAGAAGTTGACATTGAATTATACGAGAAATTTTTCCATACAGAACTGAAAGTTGGAGAAATTCCCTACTTAATTTTGTTGATGTTTGATCTCATAAAAGTGTCTTATTGAGGTGATATTTACTGACAATTTCATGCCATTAAAATCTCTTTCCAAGCAAAAATATGTCTTGCAAAAACTATCTAAGCACAGTTCCCGTCGGTCAGGTCTACATGGCGTCTGAATAACGGCAAATCGCAAACAACTCCGTTAAATAGTAATGGTGAACTGAAGCTATTTGCACTGATCTGGTGCCACAAAAACAGCCAAGACTATTTTGTTAAGCAATGCGAAGAATCAAGATTAGTCAAAGTCGTTACCTTAAAGCTCGCGTTAGAGCCTTTTTTTCTTCACAATTGTGCCGCTGCCATGGTAGCCAAATCCATGGATGGCAGATCCTGAATGATTGATTGCATGAAGCAAATCAATTGAGAAATGTTCCATTCTCGCCTTAGCGAATCTTTCAAAATTCTTTTATCCAAGTTAATGAACATTTTAATCAATTTCACGAAAAATTCATTGTCTTTATAGCCCCAAATATTCGAGAAAAAATTTTCCGTGGTTGAAATCTGCGAAGACTAATTGGATCGCGTTTTGTAGGAAGTTTTTCCATCGATCATGAGCAACATTGTTGCTAAGCAGTCAGCTTAGGATTACCCAGTAATAATTTCAGAAACTATGACCGTGATAGCGTTGAACGACAGTGCTCTCGCACCAAAGCCGACTGCATTCAAGCTAGCACGTGCGATTTCAAACATTTTTTACTGCGAGGATCCCACAAGTTCTAGTACTGAATTTGTTCCCTCGCATGCATCCTTCATAAATTTTTTAACTTTTTCGCAAGTTAATTCGACTGCAGCAAGAGGATTTGACGTAGAGCTCACATTGTTAAGATAACGTTGCAATCCCAAGGGACCCGAACAAGGGCGCTCCGTAGGGGGGGGGGGGGGGTTGCTAAATCAAGGAGAGCGTTGGGAGAGGATCGAATAAACACTTGGCGTTATTCATGAATGTAATGCAAAGTCTCACGTTTCCAGACTGACAAAGTTTCCAGACAAAGTAAAATGCCAAAATCAAAAAGCTAAGTACGGGTAAGATGGTAAACTTTGAATAACCAAATTCATGAACTTTAGTGTGATACAGTGGCCGAGTAGTTGTAATTCCGGCCATGGCGCGCGCGAAACCGAGCTCCATCCCCTAACTCGCTCCGGCAATCAACAGCAACGCTCTACGGAGTGCTACAGCCGGGCTATCCTAGAGACTGCAAGAAGACTCGTTCCACCACTATGCCACGATTTCCAAGGAGAAGATGATTAAACGAATTGAATAATAGAAGTGCTGCGATAGAAGTGCTGCGATCCGCAAATCAATCGAGAAATGTTCCATTCTCGCCTTAGCTAATCTCTCAAAATTCTTTAATCCAATTTAGTGGACATATTAATCAATTTAACGAAAAACATGTTGTCTTTATAGTTCTAAAAATTGGGAAAAAATTACTGGTCGTAGCTTCCGAATACCAATTAAATCGCGTTCTGTGGGATGTTTTCCCAGCGCATTATGAGTAACATTGTTGCTAAGCAAGCGACTTAAGATTACGTTTAGCAAAAATTTCAGAAACTATGACCGTGATGACGTTGAACGACACTGCTCTCGCACCAAAGCCGACTGGATTCAAGCTAGCACGTGCGATTTCAAACATTTTTTACTGCGAGGATCCCACAAGTTCTAGTACAGAATTTGTTTCCTCGCATGCATCCTTCATAAATTTTTTGAACTTTTCGCAAGTTATTTCGACTGCAGCATGACGATTTGCCGTAGAGCGCATATTGGTAGAATCTTGTTGCATTACCATGATACCCGAACAAGGGTGTTGCGCAGGGGAACTTGCTGAATGCAGGAGAGTGTTGGGGAGGATTGAATGAACGCTTGCTTCTTGGCGCCCTGTATTACTAAAACGACTCCCCTGCAGTTCCATTTAGCGCCCACATTTTCGTCAATGTAACGCACAATCTCACGTTTCTAAACTGAATTGGTGGCATATCACCAAAGAATGATAAGATGTAGTAAAAACCAATGTTGCACTTTCCGATTACCGCATAACGAAAGGCGAGTTGTCTCATCCGCGAAGCTTTTGCATTGCGGTATCAATACCTGCAAACGGGGCATCCTTCCATGCCACATTGATAACGAAGCTTCTTGTCTTGCGGTATCGATACCTGCAAAGTTCTGCAACACATATCATCCAAAATGGCAATATTAGTTCATGTAAGAAAAATCACATTTACAAACCAAGATAGAATACCAAAATCAAAAAATCAAGTACGGGTAAGAGAGTAAATTTTGAATAAATAGTTCATGATGGAGAATAACGTTTGTAGGGCACAGTGGCCGAGTGGTTGTGATGTCGGCCGTGGTGCGCGTGATACCGAGCGCCACCTCCCAACTACCTCCGGCAGTCAACGGCAACGCTCCTACGGAGCTCTACACCCGGGCTATCTTCGAGACTGCAAGGGCACTCGTTCAACCACTATTGTGCGATTTTTAAAGAGAAGATGATCAGGCGGACTGGATATCAGAAGTGCTGCGATTCACACGGTGAAAAAAAAGCTGTGAAGACGGTTCATTATAGTGCGTAACAAGAAAAGATCTGATGTATAAATGGTAAAGAGCAAGCAGGTCATTTTTTTAGTGCAGTTATGGTAGCTGCAGTAAACTACAGATGTCCTGTAAAGTTGTTTAGAGAGGTTGGAACCCGGCATAGTACAATAGTCCGTCGTGAGACGGATCAAATAAAGAGTAATACATAAAACACTGGAATCAACCCCCATGTCCAGTGACAAATGCTATTTGATGACATAAATTAAAAAACATCAAAGCTAAGCATGGCTTCTGAAAAAGCTCTTTATAGGCGCTGAAAAAGCGAAAAGAAGATTGAGTTTCGCTTTCCCAGGCTTACGCTGCTTCACATAAGCTTAGCAGTGGGTTTGCTTGGCAGTTTGAAATGAAAATCAAAAACTAAGCACGTAGAATGATTGATAGACAAAGTTTTCTTGAAATTCCAACTGCTGGAAACGCTCAAATTCCTGCAAAACGGAGAAAAAGTCACAAATAAATAACGGAGATACTCGATAATTCGTGTCGAGTGTGAGACTCACTTTTAAATTCGCATTACAGCATATCAAACAGCCTTTTACAGAAAACAAGCACAGTTTTTGAATCGTCCCAGCTTAAACTATTGGAGACTATTGAAAGTCCGGAAAAGCGCAAAATACCATGTCACTAAAGTAATGAAATATGGATTGCGATAACAGAATATTACCGGTTCCGATTAGATGGAGGAATTCCAGTAAAGATTCTCAGCGATGAGGCAGACATAAGTGAGAACTAATAGAAATGGTGGAGATGCTACGACATGTACATCGTTATCAAGTGGCAATGATGGGGTCTCTTCATATGTGCCATGAAATTTTAGCACTTCAAAATCCCTACAGCCATTCAATGTATCTCACTGTATACACAGCGGTGTGATCAGTGTGAGCATCAAATCTTCTAGGAAATCACTCAGCATTCGGGAGAACCGAAATTGCAAACGGAGATCTGTCTACCAAACTGGAAAAGTTTTTTTTTCTCTTTTCTCTATCCACGCGCGGCTGCGCAGAAATCGACAATTATCACTTTAAGTGGCGCAGTGGTTAGAGTTCCTCGTCGCGCACGAGGTCAATGGCTCGATCTCGCTCTTGTGGCTCAGCAAACCATCCATTTTCCGAGGTCGCTAAATTGGTATTAGACTGACCTCAGACTTGTCTTGAAGCACAAGCAGCGCTGACTTGATACAGCGGAGTCCACTGCGAGTCACTGCAAAGGCTACATATGCATTCAATCACCTCAGAAGAAGTTAAAAATTGAACACGAATGCATGGTGCATCCCTCAGAGTTTGATCGGCACCGAAAGCCTTACTCTTTACCCCTTCTATCAGCGAAAAGTATAATTCACTAGATGACGTACCTCGTTAGAAGAAGTGTGAATGTCCTGATCATTAATGACCACCAACAGTGTCGATATGGGCAGATCAGCTGGCGCCACGCACTAAAATACCGATTGATAACCTGGTACGACCCAGTGGCATTCATGAGCTTACGCAAGTACTGCTTGCCAGCAGAAGTCATTCGTATTGTGAGGAGTAACATCAATAAAAAAACTGACAAGCGTAGGTGAGCCGCTTGTAAGACATCCATGAGTCTCATTTTCTTTCCGATAATCTCTCTCAAACGAAGGATTCGGGTGTTTACAAAAGACTCATTCAGCAGTGTGATCCAACAGTGTCTTTATGAAACATCAATCAACCTATCTCACATCTATACATGATGTGTTGAAAATAGTTCTAGGAAATAAATTTAGCTCGCATTAAAGTTCATCATGTACACATGAAAATTTCAGCACCCTACATGAAAACAACATTCTTGCACAGATACTCACAGTGCTCACAGTGCAGACTTCGCACATTTTGCATTTCTTCGACTTCTCTCTCACAGTCTACAAATGCGATGAATGTTATTATGAAGTTGTATAGTTGAAACCAAAAGGAACTTTTATGAACGAGCCATAAATTCATCAATGTTTGCCCGCATGGAATGTTTAAATTATTACTCCCAGATATGACTGACGTTACGTTTACGTAGCATTCACTACAATAATGGTACGTTTTATATGCTATTTCCTCACTTTACAGGATTGATATGTAAGTGCTAATGTACTTTACATATGATTTACAATCATTTCAACTCTCAGTGTTTACAATTACCCGTTCTACATGCTGCTTACAGTCACCAAAATCACTTCAAACTTTCACTTCATGTGGAAATCATCAAAGTCGTTTTTGCGAAAATTTCCGTTGCTCAAGCTGCACTTAGTGTCGATCTGAGTGGTCCAAATGTCGTCAGATGTATCACCTTAAATTCTTCCTGAGAAGATCTCATAGAAAAGGTCAAGTAAATGATGCAAATACATCAGTACTAAGAGAGGTAAAGGTACGTAAGCTGTTCTACCACTAGTTATGAGAGTGCTTGTCTGAGTGTTTTGTATATCAATTTGACTCTTTCAGGCTCTGAAGAGGGCGAAAAAAGCCGAAACGTCAGCTATCACGATCTAGTTCATTGTACTGTTTATCTGTACCGAATATATCTTTGAATTAACAACCTCGTACTTGCTAAATGGGAAAATCAAGGAGATACATGGGATAGTTTCCCACGACAGATGTATCAGTTCTGCCCTGAGGTCGCGGGAACTGAACTTTCGAAACACTTCCTATTTTTAACAACCCATCCAGAATAGCGTGTATCTGTGCTGGTACACGACTGCATGAAGGCCTTTCTCGCTGGTCAAAACTTTTGGATCATTTTCGTTACCCGCACCCTATTTCGACCTCTCAGAAAGAGCACATTCATTACTTTTCTGCTATGCTATAGCAATCATTCGGCAGCTTAAATTTAAAGAACTCCAATGGCAGAAATAAAATAATGCCACTCATTCAGACATTTCTCGCTAAACAAAACTCTTCCTGTAGGTCTAAACTAAGCATTAGATAGCTTAGGTCTCGTCGATTGCAACAATGTATTTAGTTTCTAGAAAAGAACTTCTTAGTGTCTGCAACAGCCAAAGTATAACAGATTTTGCAAATTTACATCTCTTTCGTCATCGGCACCTTTTTTCAATCTCTTCATGAAAAATCGCTTTTGTTTATTCTTGAGTTTTCACAATTATCTAATAACGAAAATCTCAAAGATTCTAATGGTGTTTTTCGTTTTGAAAAATGGCTTTATTATTGCGTCGTAACATGTATACTAGAACTGCGTTTCTCATCAAAACATCTCTCGCTGAAAAAAGCCTTTCTTTTAGACTTTCAGCAATCGTTCTATGGCTTAAATCTCGTCGATTCTAATGACGTATATGGACTTTGGAGGCAATTTTGTAGCGTTGCCGTAGTACTTAAATGACTTGAAAGAATGTTGAGTTCCATGCGGCGCAACACTGACACCAAACCACCGTGCTTTGTCAGCAGCACGTGCGCCACATTTCGCAACATTGCCACCAAACCACCGTGCTCTCTCTGGTGCCAAATTTCCAAATATACAAAATTCAACATTCTCTTGATTGATACAGCGTGCTAAGAAGATCTTCCAAAAAATCAAGTACATTATTGGAATTGTATAGATATAAGCTATCGAATGGTCAAAGTCTACAAGAAATTTTTAGTCGGCGAGAAATGTTTGAATGAGGGGCAAAATTTTCCTTTTGCTGCTATAGCGGTGTAATAAAGCCATTTTGAAAATAAGATGCACCATTCAAATTCGTTCGATTTAAGCTATTGAATGGCTACTCAAACTTCAAAAGCTGCCGAAAAATCACTTTTTGAGAGCCCGAAACAGGGTGTGGATAATGGAAGAGTAGTAAATTTTCCTCTTATACTCTCAACGTTCGAATATTGAACATTCTACTATTTAATTGTGTGCTTAATTTGTAGGAAGGTTTCCTTAGTGCGCTGTGGAAACAAGAATATTATTACGTCACACGTCCAGCTCGCTATTTGTTCGCCTGCAGGTTGTGGGCTATTCGCCAAATTGTTACTAGTCATTCGATATGCCATTTTAAATGTTCAACCATTTGTCAAAAAAACCTGTGTCTCCACGATAGAATACCTCCTTGCAAAGAGAAATTCACTTTTAACATCGTTGAACATTCTTTTACAGTTTATCCATTCTTGTGCAGTCATTCGATGGATTGAAACTGCTGATATTGCTATCAATTTTGCTCTACATGCTCTACGGCTGTAATGCTGTACAGTGGAAAAAAAAACATAACGTCTTACTTTTGGCGGAAATAGCTGCCTTTTTGAACTTTATACCAGGTTTCTTGTCAATTATATAGAAAAATTTTGATTCTATGAAAGCTTTATCGCTATCAAAGGATACGTCATCTTTCAAGGATTCTCTGCAAGCGCACTCCCTTAAAAAGAATGTCCACTGATCCTGGAAGTTCCTACTTAATACTAAAGCTACGTCATTTATATGACAAAGTATTTCCAACTCTTTCCTCACATTTCTCTGCGAAATTTTAGCAATCTAAGTCAAAAACACATTTTCACAATCTCTAAACTTCATAGGGTACTTGCACTGAGGATTTTTCAATATTTAGTCGGAGAAAGCTTTGATAAAGTTAGCATTGATTTTGCGGAGTGCCTTTTCAAATATAGTGCCACTTCTTCACCTTCAGATTTTTAAAATTTCTCACTGATGTTACAGATTTTCTACTCAAACTATTCAATAATCAAAAGTTTATACAATCAGTACCAATTATCAATCAACATCTGACCATTGCTGCGATGGATTTTTTATTTATACAATCAGAAAGTTGTACTTTCTGGCTCTTCCATTGAATTATCAGTAATCTCTCGATAGCTTGGAAAATGGAAATTTTGGTACCAGGCGTGGTAATATAAAAGACCTTCTTAGTGCGAAGTACCAACGAGGAAAAATGTACGCCTTATTTTTGAGGCAGGCAAGTGCGCTGCTTGGACGGGTTTTGTTGGCAGTTACATAGCAAAGTCTAATGTTAAAGGCGCATTAGCTTCATATAAAAAAAATATCGCTAAAATGACATTCCCGGAGCAATTTTTGGTGAAGAACTTTTATGCATCCTAACAATCTGTTTTTCCACTATAAGAGCAACATTAGACATTGGAGAAGAGTGATCAGTAAACTACTCTTAAAGAGCATTCTTGCCGCTTATCTTGCAAAAGTTGGGAGTCTTCTTTATAGTGATCATTATTCTGATCGCCATAGATTTATCTGTTCTACGATAACTTTTTGACACTTTAATGATCTGACGTCACCGCCAGTTTTTTTTTTCACTTCACGCATAACAGCACTAATAGCATTCAGTTTGTCTCTTCGTTTTCTTCTTGAACATTGTACAATACTAGCAAGGCGCGTCTTCTAGCAGTCTCTAAGATAGCCTGACTGTAACATTAGGGTATTCGTTGTTGCCGCCGGAGAATGTTGGTAGTGGGTTCGTCTCCGCGCGCGCGCTTCAGAGAGCATCACAACCACTCGGCCACGGCGGAACCGTTCTACAATCAGCCTCTAGATATTGGACATGCAAAGTATACAGAAGTCGACTAGTTTCTTTTGCCTAGGTATTTCGTTCTTCTTGCACACCTTTCCGTGTCACCAAAGAGTAGGGCAAGATTCTGGGTAACGACACCTTTTACGATCATTTACCGATAACCCTCTATCATTGTCCTCCTGATGTGATTGGGCACAATAAAATACACTAATGGCCAGAGGGTTTTAAAGGTCTCTTTTCATCAAAGCTCGGAAAGGTCAAAATGATTCGCAATTTCGTCAGTTGACCACTTCGAGAAGGAATATCTCCGAAGAAAACCGATGTTGAGAACCAACAACGAACAAATGAAAAATATGTAGTACTTAGCGGTTGTTCTGGCTGCGCTTGTAGCTTTTTGCACAGAGATTTTGCGCAATGCCATTTCGTATATAAACCATAAATATTTCGTGAAACTCAGCAAAGTATATGCATGCAAGCATTGAACGTGGAGAAGGATACTCATGCAAGGCAGGACAGACAGAGTCTGTGTTTTACTGATGGAAGCCACAAACACCTGCTCGAGATTACATCAAAGTTATTTCACTAGTATAGGACTTGGGGGATGTGAAGAAAACTTGCCAGCTTTATTCTCTTATTTTATTAGAACCTTTTCGGTGTAATAAGTGGAATGAATTGATGACAGCTTCAGGATTATGAGACATGAGAATTTTACTCACATTTCTTCCTTATCTGAGTGCACACCAATTATTTTCGGGATAAAGCTAGGATACTATTAGAGGGTCTTACCAGATCATCCTTCATTTTGTTGAAAAAAACAATGTTTTTGTATTATGATTTGGAGCAGTTGAAGCAAAAATGGCTTTTCAGCAACATAATTAGTTGGAATTTAGAAGATTTCTCGGTTTTTGAAACGGATTTCATTCACTGCTTTAAGGGAGCTATATCAATATAATAGGTTGCAAAAAAGTTGTGTCCTATTATCAAAACGCATAGAAAAAAATCTATCTGTACACCTATTAAGCTCAAATAAAGAAATACTATAATCGAAGCAGTCTCCTTCCACATTAAGACTACTTAGCCACATACCCGTCAGCGTGGAAGGCAGAGCAGACGAGGTCTGTGTTTTACTGATAGACGGCTAGAATACCTCCACGTGGTCAAATCATATTATTTTGATTGGCTGGATCTTGAGGGATTCAAATGGAATTGTGAGTGTAATAGACTATAAAATGCGTCGAACAAACAAAATGAGTAGCATGTGCAGTGGCAAAAGCTGTAATGATGAATAATGCTTGTAGTAGGCGTAAGTGATTATATGAAGAAAATAAAGTGTCAGAACCATAGAAAATTAAAACTCTATACAAATCTCAGTTCCTGAAGCAAACTAATTTGAATTATGGAAAGTTTTCGATGAACTGGTATCGTATTCTCTATTGTTTTCTCATTTGCATTAGCTGCGATAACTTTTGGATATTGTATGTGATAACTACTCAGACCCCCAAAATAAATATCGCAATATGTTTTGTAGAATTTACGAAAACTGAGTGAATTTCAAAAACAGTGTGATTGCTTACTAAGCTAGCGCCCTGCTCACTCATAAAGAGCTATACATGCATTAAAATCACATGAGTTTGTAGAGTATGCCGTGATTTCCCAGAGCAAAACGAAAAACGCAAAAGATTTTTTAGTGACTGAAAAAGAAAAGATATGCTACTTAGATAATAAAAAATTGCGCTCGCGTTGCGATTAGAGCTGCATGAAGAAATTTTTATTGCCGTCTCAGACGGGTTAAGCATTTTTGGTGATAAGCAACCGTGGTGGTCTTGAAGTTTCTCCGATAGAGCTGGCTTGACCTTGTAAAGCATGCATGGTTTCATGAGTTAGCAAGATTTTTGTGAATCTTTTCAGAATAACTTCTTATAAATTTTTCATATACCTGTTTCCTAACTTTTGGTTCAAAAGCCATGGAAGATAGGCGTCCCTTATTAACTGGTAAACATATGGGAAAGTGACTAGAATAATTATAAACGAAGCATTGTGTTTTTCACTCGTCTAGTTTCTACGGGTATAATCATTACCTTTTCTCTACGGTGACTTCATTGGTTAGAAAAGCAACACTTACTAACGCTGAGAAAGTACCGAAATGTTCAGAAGGAATCCAATTTCCATACAGCTGGCAATACAGGAAAAAGCCAAACATCGATAATTTGATCAAATAGTACTAATAAACCTCAATAACCTCCGAAATTTACTACTAAAGGTTTACCAGTTTTTGCTCTAGATGAGATTTCTTCCATATGATTCGTGAACGCGAATTTGACAAACCTTTTCTTTTCAAATCAGAATGGCCAAAAGCCTGGAATCAAGTTGACGGGAATTATACGGGAAGCAGCTAGAAAATACCATCAAGAAATGAGCTCCACCTGTCGTTTTGGGAGAGATTGACAAGCTACACGCGAATACTCCACGGTCAGAGCTCAGCAAGCTATATAATATGTATAAAATTTTAAAAACAATAATGAAAGCGGTCTCACTTTCGTGACCCCGAAAGAGTCACCTATGTGGCATGGGTCGGCTAGGACGAGCACGAAAGGGCTGCTAAAATCTCAGAAACGAACTGGGTCGCCAAAATCGAAAGGAAAAAGTAGCAATCTGCACCCATAACGTACGTGCACTTGCATAGGGAATTTTCTATAAAAGTTCTATCAATGCAAACAAAATGGATAAGCTTCGAAGTACTGGGCCAAACTGAGACAAGTTGACTCCACCCATTTCACGCTGCGTGGAGAAGAAATGTATGTTGGAAAATGCGGTCGCATAGCTGTCGAGTCGCTACATTTCGAAAAAGCTGCGCTGCTCTACGGTGCCACATCGACCATATAGATCTAATATTGCTCCATAAAAAATTATCTCTTCTGCATCCGAAGCGGCATCTAAGGGAGAAAAGATGTAAAGACTACAATCGGCTCAGCAGTGACCACGCCGACTTCTTTGACTGCCAGCCCCAATATATCGAAGGGGAAGACATTTATTCACTGCCCAGTAAAAATCATTGACCATGATGGTTATCATATCTGATGATTAATTGACTTTTCTGAATAAACAACAATTCATATGACAAAGGTGCCGAAGAGCGAAGATAATAATCAGCACCCATTAAAATGAAAATCAAAACCTAGGCACGTAGAATGACAGAACAAGGTTTGTTCAATATTTCTAAGAACATTGTGGAAAATCTGGATATTTCTATGGAACGAAGAAAAGGATTTTGAATAGATAACGAAACAACGCGTGATAGCTTGCGCCGAGTGTTAGACTCAATTTTGTTTTTGCTGGTAACAAAACCTCTCATTTAGGAAATAAACACAGTATTGGAGTGACTGACATCTGAGCTATCGGATGATTACTGAAAGTTTGAAAAGGAAAATGCCTTGCTCCAAAAGTTGAAATATGAATTGCGACAACAGGACACCGCTATCAAGTTAGACGGGAAAACTCCTACGAAGAGACTCTCGGTGATTAAGAAAACAAGTGAGAAGAAATGAAAAGACTATGGGATGAAAAACGCAGGCAAATGACAATGGTGGGATCTTCTCATGAGCGCAAACACATTTTATCACTTCAAAATCTCACAGCCATTCAAAATATATCACATTTATACAGAGCGAATGCAAAAATACGACCTCGGAGGTGAGTCGAGCCTACGTTTCATCCATATCGGGAACGCGTGATTCCACTACACTATCGAGCTACATTCGCACTACCACTCATTCTTCAACATCTCTATGATAGCTGTCAGCCACAAACCTTTAATTGGTATGGTCGTGTATGCAACTTCGCTGTATAAACTCAGTTGAGTGGACAACCGTTGGAAAAACTAATACTCGAAATTTCTATCATTTTTATTGCATCTTTCGCAGTGTCATGATGTTTCATATATACCTAAGAGAACTGAGTAATGAGCAAAATACCATCTCAGACGGGAATCGAACCCGCTCTACATATATACCGGAGAAGCGTGTTACCACTACACCACAGAGTTACATTCGCACCATCACTGGCTGTCAGCTCAGCTGGGTTTCTAAAGCGAAATCGCATAGCAACCAAACCTGCTAAAGGCTGATGGCTGACAGCTATCACAGAGATGTTTCAAATTAAGTGGTGGCGCTAATATGCCTCGGTAGTGTGGTGACAGCACGCGTCCTAGGTATGGATGGAACGCGGGTTCGATTCCCGTCTGGGGGTGTCTTCTGCTCACCACTCAGTTTTCTTAAGCATATATGAAGCATCATAAAACTGCAAAAAATGGAGTAAAATACTAGAAATTTTAGATCGATTGCATCAACTTCTTTTTGGGAACGAACCACCACCATAAATTGTGAGAAGAATCGAAACTATCTATGTTTGGTTGAGCAATACAGTTGGGGAACATTTCAGCACAAGTAGAGATTCCTCGCAACACGCAATGAAAACAAAACACAGTCATGGGGTCTCATTTACATCTACTTTTTTGTATTTAAAGCTGAAACTAAAGATTTTTTTTGGAAGATCAAGCAGAAATTTTTCTGTTAACCGCTTTTAGAGGTGGTATCATGTTATTAGTATCCCAATGATGTAGAATGATGTGCAAAACTCTTGCGTCAGCTGGGAGTCGAATCCACGTTCCATCCACCCTATCAGGGGAGGCGTGCTCTAACCCGTTGCACCATCGACGCCTCCTTTGTCACCACTATTTGTTGGCACTTGTTTGCCAATCATTTTTTTGCATGTTAAACCCATACAAGAAAAGTGACTTTATGGACTCTTCGGCTTATGTATACAAAATTCAATACATCAGCCTAACAAAAAAGGAATAAAGATTATCTTTTCTTTCAAAAAATGCCTTTAAAACCTTACAGCTATGATCTCAAGAAACTAATAAGAAACATGTTGATTCTCTGCATGAATGAATAAAAAATAGAGGAGTTTCATGCAAAATACAGACAACTAATCGAAAGCAAAAAAAAAGATTCAAGGAGGAAAATATTCATGTTCGGGAATTATAAAAAATAGAACACTTACAACAATAAGACAGCAGCCAAGCAATCTCCAGAAATCTCAACCGCATGACTGCGCATAAGTCGACAATATTTATTAAAAAGAATTACTTACCAGAAGGCGCAGTGGGCAGGGAGTGACGTGGGCTTTTCGATACTGCGGCCGCCAACAATGCCCATGGATGGCGGCGCGTCTTCAAATATCGATTCATAAACGTGGCGGCAGGACCCATCGGCAATTAGGCGCGCATGTAACTACGACTTGTCAGCCATGTTGCGACAAGTGACGTTTATAGAAAAAAGTGATTAAGGTGGGAGAGTAGCTGAAACTACCGTCTTCACGCCTCATATTCTTCCTAGCTATCTATTTTAACCTGAAGAACTGTGCATTTACAAAGTACTCATTTAGCAGTGCGGTTCAAAGCGTCTAAACAGAACAGCCACTAACCCTTTCAGCTATAGACGGAGTTATGAAAGCACTCTTACTAGAAAATTTATATTAGAGATGTAATTATGCATATAGATGCATTTTAAACACCATATTTTCGCCAGCAAACACATGTGGCACAGTAGCTAAAGGTGCTCTGCGCCACATGCAAGGTCGAAGGTTCGATCTTGCGCTCATGGTTCACCAAGATATCCATCACTCCTGAGCCGATTAATTGGTGCCAGACTGGTCTCAGACTTGTCTACGGAGAACAAGCAGCACTGACTTGATGCAGCGGAAGGCCACCGCGAGTCACTGCGAAGGCCCTGATAAATGTGTTTATTCACTTCAAACGAAGTTATAAATTGAGGATAAGAGACGACGCAACCCTGAAAGATTGATCAACTCTGACAGCGTTGTTCTTATAGAGCTTCGTATGATTATCAACAATCTTTGTATACAAATTGCAGTGTTTGTAGCGCGGACTTCGCCCACTTTGCATCTTTTCGATTTTTTCTTACAGGCTACATTTACGACAAAAAATGTGAATAACAGGTATAGTTTTGACCAAAAAAAGTTCTGTAAACGAGGTAGACATTGACCAATGTGTGCCCACATGGCATGCCTGAATTATCATAGCGACATCAACCCTTAGTCGCTGTGTCTTTGTCAACGCATCAACTAACTGCGAAAAGTAATTTTCTTTTGACTGTTACAGTACATTAAGGAGATCCTTTCAAAGACAAAATTATTATGAAAAATGTCGATATTAAAGTAATCGAAGAATTTTCAAAAGTCTGGCGAAAAAGCTAACTTAAGTGGGAATTGTTTGAGTGTGAAAGATATTTCAATTTTTACTATTAGAACGCATTAAGGAGCATTAAGGAGGCAATCTCAGAATTGGAGTATACCATCAAATTTTCCGAGGTATCAATTATCGAGTGGCTATTATAACTCCGAAAAAGTCGTAAAACTCGTTTTTTGCTAGAGGCCAGTCAAAATGAAATGTGGACATCAAAAATGGCCCATATTTTTGAAACCAAATCAGCTCTTGACTTACAGCACTTCGAAAAGTCTTGCTGAAAAACTAGATGCGAAGTTAGATTTTTTGATTTGTCCTATCTATAGGTTGTTAATTGCTTAAGAAAAAATCTTTACTTGGAGAGAGATGCTCGCATGTGATACAAAATTTTTTTCCACTGTTACAGCGAAGAAAAAGAGGCTTTCTATGGAATAGAACACATCGTCCAAATCCACTTGATTTTAGAGAATGACCAGAAAGACGTCTGACAAAAGTTATAAGTACGTTTCTACCAAAGGGCTCAGATATGGTGGAGATAGTGGAAAAGAGCAGCTTTACCTCCATTTCTTCTTCGCATACCATAGCTATGAATAAAGAATTCGAACATAATTAGACACTGTGCCAAGGAATAGGAATCTGATGTGCACTTGTAATCAAAAAAATATAGAGCATTTTCGATCAAGAGGGATCGAACGTAATAAACAGCACTATTTTTGATGAACTATCCATTGTTTTCTGGTTTTCAGCCAAGATGATAAATTATATGCATTTTATGCAATAAAGTAATGAAAATTGAAAGAAATTTGACTCAGTTGTGGATAAGTATAAATTAAATATTGTATAAATGTTCGATAAAGCTTCTAAATGAAGCCTTTTCATGGATACTTAATTTTTCCTTTGGAACTGTGAATTAGGAATAGAGCAGTTACGCTATTTCTAGCAAAAATAACATTATTGAAATCTGTTCTATCATATTTGACTATTTACTGGCCCAGAAATCTCATTTCTTAACAACGAATCATTGTAAAACTGCAGCATTAGTCTTGGAGCAGGTGCCGGCTGCCTCTCCTTGTAGCCGTCCGAGCCAAAAATGGCGCCGTCCGCAAGGGGATATACTATTTGCTCACTTCACGATCTCGGGCAATAAAAGCTAATGCACTTCAGGTCGAATTTACAATCGCTACAACTCTCGTTTTTTTGCAAGTACACGCTTCAGTACTACATGCACTCATGAAAATTACTTCGCACGTTATGTAGATACTGTTAGAGCCATTTTTAACAAGAATATTTGTTGCATTAGCTACATCTAGTGTCGGTAGGTGTCTGCAACAAAACGGTGAGCACTTAGAAGATTCTGATTACTATAAAAATTAACGTTTGCGTATCAAGTAATATCTAGAATAGCTTTGCAAGTGCTTGTCTGACTAGATTGAGATTCAACTTGACCCTTCAACGCTCTGAAGAAGACAAAATTGCCGGAATGGCAGCTATCAAAACGGTCCATAAAAAGCAGAAAGAATAATGCTCTCAGCGTTGATCAATTCATTGAGAAGTGTCCCATGCATTAGCATTCAATTTTTAGCTTCGTTTGAAGTGACTGAATGCATGACTGTCTTTACTATGAAGCGCCGTGGCTCACTAAAACATTGGTCAAATGATGTTGACCTCTTAGATGCAAAGTTTGGTTTCACTTCGCCGAACCCGGAGAGATGAATGGTTGTGGGTCAGTAATATGAATCGAACCAAAGACCACGTGTGCGATGACATCTCAGCTTTGGAATGGCTGTCAACATTCTTCATGAAAACTTCTTGTCCGCAGAAGTTTTGCGTTATTTTTTTGCGAAAACAGCGGTCTTTATGAGTCTGTCGTGTGACATGCAGTAGACGCAGTGATGAGTTAGGCCCAATCCGGCTTGCCCCTTGTATCAAACTCATGTGCGTGCAAATTGGTTATGGTTAATGCATGTTTCATCTGTTAATCGCTGGGTCACCTCAAATTTTCCTACATTTGTTTATGAGAGGCTCATGTGGCAAATAAGCTTAAGATACCCTGCAGCGTACACGTGGTCAATGTTCGAACTACCGCTCAAGGCTCACCAACTCTTTCACCTCTCCGGGTTTGGCGAACTGCTAACAGACTTGCCTGGAAGCTTAGGAGACTGGCTTGATACATTGGTAGGCCACCGGGAGTTACAGATTTGTATTTGATTTACCTCAGAAGATGCTTAATAAATTAGAATGCATGGCGAATCCTTCAGAGACTAAATAACGCTGAGAGCATTAACTGTTCATCCTCTAGTTCTCTTTGGAGCCATAGATTTTCATTTTGCCAATAAAGATGTGGCTGTGCGACGAAACAAGAAAAGGTTCCGTCTTCGCAAGTAGGCTTACATTAGTCTACTGTTATGGTTGCCCCGATGTAGAACAACATTCTTATACTTAAGTACTAACTCTTATGGACTTGGTTTTTCACCCTTTCATTTCCTTTTGTAAGCTATTTCTGAATGCACTCGTCAGGCACAGGTTACCATCGATCGATTAGAGATCACAGTGATCATGCTCTTCATCGGACAAAAGAAAACTTCACATTTCCACATGGCTGGGACTCAGCTGATCAGTAGACGAGTCAAGTAAATGGCGCTATCCCGTATTTACTTTCGATGTAGCATGGACATAGTCAATGAAAAGAATCTTTCATTCTGGTACTCATTTCTGTAAATTTTGTAAGCCTGGTGGACATTGAGGAAAATCTCTGCAGAAACTACTCTCTGGCGAGAAACGAGTCCAACGGTGAGAAAGACAAGCTCTCGAGTCAACAGCGGAACTAAAGCGAGCTCTTCAAGCAGAAAATGAATAGAAAACAGACAGCGGATGAGCATCACTGTCGACAAGATTGATTGTTGATTTTGAAAAGATATTTCAGTGATATTCACGCCGAAAACAAATTCAGCTTCTGTCCGAGTTGAACGACAGCTTGCAACTTGAGATAAAGGAGCGAATGCAAGCAATAGATGACGAAATTCGTCTTACATAGCAATTAGAGAACATGAAAAAGATATATGACGAGGCATTAAGTAGTTCCATAATTTTTGGTACTAGAGCAATAAACACCAAACTTATTGACCAGAAATTATTAGGACTGCATGAATTTGGCATAGCTCAGTTGCTCATTTTCTTGTGAATATCTTGGCATATGACTTCCTTATAATTACTCCAAGATGAAGTCGTCATGCAAGGAAATCCGCCTTCTAGTCATGCACTAATGGCGCTTGGGGGAGATGATAGTGAAGCGGATCTGAAGATTAATGGGGCTTCCTGGGGGCAGCTCAGCATGACTGATCCTTCAGACTGTTCTCTTCGACTTTCAACCCTTTCCAAGCACTTCTTAGCTGTCCTTCCTGCAATCGTATCACCTTCACCCTCAAACTCCATTGATTTTGAGCTTTGCTTCACCAACGTTTTCCCCTACACGTCACTTAGAGCAAATATAGCCAAATTGTATACCTGAAGGTATGTAAGAAAATGTGCAATTGAGCGATACCAAAACCATGCAATTTTAATAAATTCTTCTTAATAATTTAGGTGTTTATTGTCCTTCTACCAAAAACGTTTGGAACGACCTAATAGCATTCGGATGTGCTTGTGTGACTATTCCGTCACATCAGCTATTTAATCTCATTTGTATACATCATATGAAATATGTCTTAGCCTAATTTGAATGATCGACAGGTCCAGCGAACAGAGCGGAGCTTACAACGTGACAACGATTCACTCTAGCATCAAAATGAGGCACTTCGTCAGCAGTACAATACTCGAATTGCTCACTTCCACTTGAGGTATTTCCTTTCAAATGAATCTGATAAAATTTTTATGCTGAAATAATGAAGAAAAAGCTCTCGGCTTCAACTAATTTTTGAGAGATCGCCGCGCACTCGCCTTCATTTAGCGCCGCTCAAAGTGATTGAAAGCATGTCTGACCTTCTGAATGACCACGCTGGCCTACCGATGTGTCACTTCAATGTTGCTATCTTCTTACAGAAGTGTGGTAGTAACTGAGTAACCCCATAGGAATGAAAGGTCTTTCGAAATATGGACACGGGATCGAACCACCCAGTCGCAGGGTATCTTTTAACTGCTGCCCCACGCGCGCTCCCTTTTGATGTTGTTCGTTGTACTCTGGTGATAATATGTCAATTACGTAGTAGCTATGAATAGGCAAGGGTTTCTTACAATAATTCCGAATTTGCCTCATATGTTCTGTCGAAAGCTGGTTGGAAGAATTCGTGGGTCTAGTATTGTCTTCTGGTGTTCATTAGATCAATAAGCGCTTACCAATGGCGAGCAGTACTTACTTCGTGGGATTTGCCGCTATAAAAGTACACTTTAAGACCCAGCATTAATTTGGAATAATCTGGTAAGAGAATGCCCTGTCTTTATCCTTTTGAGAAGGTTCATTCTATGTTGCTCACGTATCCCCCTATTCATCAAGTGGGTATGCTGATATGCACAAAAATCTTTCCTGCACGTAGATTTGTCTGAAAGATAGCCGGGACTCAAGAATAGGGGTGGTCTGAAACAAGTTGGATTCGGGGTACACCGATTAAAGTTCACCCAGTCCATACCGAGCCCCAGTAAAACAGAAGATAAAACTCGGTAGTGGCCAGAATTAGATGTAGTGAAGGGGTACGCAGTTGTTTATATTCGTATTAATAGTAAACAGTGCGTGTTGCTCAGTGGTTAGAGGTGCACTACGACATACTGGTAAGGAAAGTCGATGATCATTGGTTCGACTCTAAGGATTGGAATCAGACATGTTTGTGTGGATAGCAGTACTGACCTAATAGAACGGCACGACACCGTAAGTCATTGCTAAGATTAGATTTGCATTTAGTCACCACAAACGATATGAAGACGAATGCGTTACCAAATCTAAGAGATTGATTAACACCGAGAGTTTATGCTTCATCCTCATATTGGTGAAAGTGTGTGTCCTGGTGATTTTGTTCATTTTCTCAAAATGCGCACCGTACTTCCGCCACCGCCACCACTGGTGGATCTCAACGGAATCATTGCCTCATCACAACAAACGGTTGTCCCTCAACAATTCACCGCTTTATTCTATGCTAGCACAACACTGAACTATGGCACTGTTGGAGCTCGTAGGTCGGACAGAGGGCGAATTACTGTTCTCTAAGTACGTATATTTGAAAATTACATCTCCGAAGATCAATCTTACCAAACAAAAATTCTTCCTCTAACCAACGCTATTTTAGCAGTGATCTGAAGTTGTAAGTATATGCTCAATAATGCTGTGTGGTATGCAGAACACTGAGTACCCCGGTTGGGAGGTGAACCCACTCCTCTAGCAACGAACCTGTCTGATGTAATTCTTTTTGCGGTACAAATGATTCCACTCATCACATATTCGATAATTGTTAGCGTAACTGGATTCAGTGTCCGAATGTGCTTACCACGCCAAATTGTAAACGGTTGGTATTCGATAGAATTGATATCATGTATTGGTACTTTTTGAGTATGAGGGGACAAATGAAAAGCTACCTCGTTCGCTAGGCAAGAGTTCTTCATAAGACTGTTTCGATCATGCCAAAACTGAAATTCCTGGATACAGCCATATGTGACAGGTATTTTAAACCAGCCTTCTATAACGCTCTAACATTCAAATAAAGTAGCCGCAGCTGCGCATATTTCTCGCCGGACAGAGCTCTTTCTTTGGACTATGAGTTATCGTACGACAGCGTTATGTTCAATGATTCCAGCGCTCTGCTTATATTCTGAAAAGACTGGTTCTCTGTAACCCAGCACTTAAAATAAGTTGAAATCGTTTCTGCGACTAAGGAGGTCTTTGATTATTCCACGTAATGTTGGATTAGGCGACCACGTAGGCTGAGACGATGATCGATCAATCTTGGACCGGTCTTACAAATTCGCATCAGCGTAAAGTGGCTGCCTTACCCAGCGGCACGTGAATTGGCCAAAGAACACCTTGGTTGCACATACAAATTCAACTTATTTAACCTGCTGAGTTACAGAGAAGCAGTCCTTTTTAGGATATAGCATAGTGTTAGAATCAGCAAACATTACGCTATTATATAATTACTACTAATCCAAAGAAAAAAGCTCTGTCCGGCAAGAAATATGAGCTCCTGTAGAGCAAAGAAATTCCTTGTGTGACAACCCCAAAAAAGGGCTTTATTGCAAAACGGAGATGTGAGGTGTAGTCAGAAGTCTAAGTTCTCAAATGGTCAGTAACACTTCTATGAAAAGTTCTTGTCTAACGATTGATGTCGGACTGGACACATATTTGTGCATACGTATGTGCACATATGTGTATACGCATATATATACATATATATTTGTATATATACTTGTATGATAACAAATATAATTATAAGTATTTACACAAATTCGAACACAAATAAAAAAATGTATATATATATATATATATATATATATATTATATATATATATATTATATATATATATATATATAGATAAATGCTTTCTGATTCCTTTCCTAGCAAACACAGTCAATGAGATATTTCTTTTTGACCACGAAAAAAAATTTGGACAATTGTGCTCAACACTTGGGAGGGATCTGGAGAGTCGAAAACATCGTACTTATGCGACCTTTTGAACGGTATCTAAAGGACGAAACGTTGCTCATTGAATAGAGGAGAGATAGCTCAGAGAACACAAACTATCCATCAGACTCTTGGATGTTATGGTGAACGATCGCCTAGCTCTTGAAGGATCTGATTAGAAAGAATCCCAAATGACAGATAGAGAATTACAAGGGAAATCTCAAGTCTCCAGTATAGAAAAAAAAGATTTGCTTGCTTCTAATCTACTTAGATACCTCCTCACAGTCCTCTCTTATGGGAGCTTACTGGCCTATCGGTATTCTCCCTCCTACCCCACTTACAGGTCACTGGGTCATCGGTACCTCTTCTCCTCTCCCTCCTACGGAAGCCTGTTGGCGCTGCAGTACCCACACCTTCTTTCTCTTCTTGAAGGTGCTAGCCTATGGATACCCCCCTCCCACCTCTTACGCGAAAGTTACCAGTGAGCACAAAAACAATATCGCATCTTTGCGCCAGCTCAAAGAAATAGGCTGATCAACACAGCCTCTAAATACACAGCAATGCGGAAGTGATTCGGTCAAGGTTTTCCACGGATTGAGAATTGCACAGTAGGCAACCTCTCCAACTACCACAACAGCGGAATTACAACGACTCACTGCAACTGGGGCAAACTGCCAACGTCATGAGTGCGTCCTAACTCTTTCGGGACAATCGATCCACGGCTCTGCATCTTCAGCCAACAACTCTAGACGGTCCGCTCCTGCTCCTCGGCATTTCTGACTCCCAGTGTGTTATTGTTTCACGCAACAGTCTGCCATTGTTAGACACAGCACGCTGGGGACTGGAGCTGAAGAGTAGGTATAGCAGACCATTCAGAGTTTCTAGTTAGAAATGCGGAGGCCGCACGCTTGCGGTTCCAAAGGGGTTAAGACTAAAATTCACCAAAAATAGATAACCGAACTGCTAACTTTGCCCGATCGCATATCAGTCAAAGATATGCCAACTGATTATTGTCGAATGAGGTCATTGGGCAAGTAGCGCAGTGGCTGGAGGTGCTCTACGTCTCACATAAGATCGATGGTTCTAACTCGTGTTCATAACTCATCAATCCTTTCAACGCTGCGGTCCGTAAATTGGTATCAGGCGTCCTCTAGGAGGATAAGCATCACTGACTCGATGCAGTAGTAGGCTATCGCGAGTCGTTGTTAAGGGTTAGATATGCATTCAATCACCTCAAACGGACCTGAAAACTGAAGACTATTGCATGCTGCATACATCAGTGATTGATTAACTCCGACAGCTTCATCCATTTTATCCTTCATTATCTACCACCAACCAAAATACGTCGTCGGAGCATCTTGTGACCTCAAAGACCATGTATACGTATAAATGAATAGACGCAAAAAATTGATATTTTTGAAATTCGTCTGGGTGAAAGCATGAAGTGGCTAGTGAGCAGGTTGTCAGGAAGCAATGTAAAAGTGCTGGGTCAACTCCATCCGGCTATGATCTCTTGCGCAAAAACGTGAGGACGCGTTAGCTCGGCTATCGTCGAGATTTAGAACAAACTTGACTCGATCGGCATTCTAAGACTTATACGAAGAAACGAAGTTTTGAAGCAGCAGTGAATATAACACCTGAGCTGTTCGAGAACCTTCGGAAAGAAAGGTGCGAATTTGAGCGCGAAAGGTGCAGGGATCCGCTCAGTGAATGTGACGACGACGGGTTATGCAGATAAACGAATTATAAAATTCGTTTCCCAACAAAACAACAGCACCCTTAAAGACCTGCGAGATTACTGACGAATGCGCTCTTATCCAAGTGGACCGCGAAATCCCCACATGTTGCTGCTGCTCACTTTATGAACTTTGGGGCACTGAAGAAGAACAAGGGCACGTCGTAATCTACAGAATAACATGATCTTATTACGGTAAAATAAGACAGCTACTCCGAAGGAAAGCACTTGCAGCTTTCAATTATTTCCATTTTCACGGCATATATCTCTTTGGAGTTGAAAGCAAGTAGTGATTTATCATCGCGTGACTTCAACAGGGGCCACATCGTTGCCAATGTGAGACATTACTATAAGGCCGTGATTAAGAGTGTTTTACTTTACACAACATTGAGGCTACCATCCAGTCATCACTAGGTAATGAAAATGGCATCAATGATACATATGAGAGTGGTGGGTGATTTGCAAAACTCTGAACTTTGGGCTGGAGTTGAACTAGCGTCTCTATCTTTTTGGGGCCATGTTAACCACTGCACTACTGGAGCTCCTGTTATGCTATCACTTTTTCTACAATACACATACCAGAGATGTCGGCAATCAACTGTCGGCGGGTTTAATCGGGTATGCACGTATCGGTATCAAACCCAGCTGAGCTGAGAGTTGTAGGATACATGACAATGGCATTGATTACTCGGCCTGACATCACATGTTTCGTGCATGCATATCCCAGCACTTCTCGCATTCAATTGGTTCTTTCGACTTCAACCTTTGAAAATAGGCAGACTTTTCCTTTTTGTGTAAGGGTGCAATTCCTGACTGACGATTTATTCTCCTTGTCATGATTGCACTCGAATGCGTGAGGAATTGATTTTCCATGAAATCGTCAGGCAGCCGGCTGGAGAGTCTCCGCTTGAACATGGTAGCCATTCCCTATCACATAAGTCTGGCGCGAATTCCCCACCACGGAGAGTGGTAGGTTTTGTGGAGCACGGAGCGGTGTTAGAACAACGCTACGATAGGCTCCTTGGCTGTTCCCCAGATAAATGCTTCACCATCGAAGCGCATCTCGCTTTCTGACAGTGATCCTACAAGGAAAACTGCCAGAAGTTGGCTGAAGAAGAAGAGCCTTTCGAAACTATGCTTGCAGCAAATTAAGGCGGGAGCAGTTTCATAATTTTGGCGAAGTACTGCTTTACCATAAATGATCTAAAGTCTAAGAATGCCGAGTGATATGCAAAAACGTGGACCCTCGGGCTAGAGTAGAACCAGATTTCTATTTTCGGGTCATGTACTGACACCCTCATTACAAGGGGTTCTGTTCTGCTACTACTCTCTCTCTCTTCTGAAGTTTCCTCGTTCACCTGGCTGCACTTATTCCATTTCGACTACGTCGCGAACAAACAAAAGTGCCCGCGAAAGGGTGTAAGCCAGAATATAACATGCTACGACTCATACTATTGAGTTGTACCACAGTTTCTTTTGCATTTCGAAATTTTTGCAATGCAAGAGGTGCTGTACGACACACATGTAGTCGACAGTTTGATTCCGTACCCAAGGCTCACCAAGCCTTCCGTCCCCCCGTGGTCGGCCAATCAATATCACAGTACTATTAGGACAAGGGGACAAATGAAAAAACGATTTCATTCGCTGAAGATGAACCTTTTGTAGGAGTGTGAGTAACCATTTAAAAGCTGAAACTTGAGCCTACAGACTCATCTCGCCGCTTCTTGGAATATCTTTTTTCGATAGGAGATCTCTCGCGTTGCAGAAGCGCATATTTCTCACAGGGCAGAGCTCTTTCTTCAGACTATTAGTAATCGTTTGATACGTAATCGTTCTTGATTCCAACGTTGTGCTTATATCAAGAAAAGACGGTTTCTCTAAAATGCAGCAGGTATAATAAAGTGCATTCCCACACGCGATCAAAGTGGTCTCCGGCCAATTTACGTGCCTGTCCGCGAGGTGGCCACATGAACTGTTGACGCGTACTTCTCTACGCGTTCATATGCCTCAAATTCGATGGTTTCGCGTCATTGAACGTGGCCACCTTAAGCGCGGATACGCGAATTGGCTAAAGATTTCCTAGATCGTAGATGCAAATTCAGTTTATTTTGTCTGCTACGCTGCAGAGAAACGGTCTTTTCAAGATTCAAACGTAACCCACATTTCATGAAAACCTGCTAGTGCATCAGTACCCCCTCTCCTTCCCTCTCATGAATTCGTGCTAACCCATCGGCACCCTGTCTCCTACCTTTCTTGCGGAAACCTGCTGACCCATCGGTACCCTCCTCTCATTCACTCTTGTCATCATAAACCATTATATATCAGGAACCTCTATAAAAGTGAAGTTCGTCACATTAAATAGCTTATACGAATAGAAATCTGATAAAATTTGTTGTTGAGGCTACGAAAGAAAGCGTTCACCACAGCTGCTTTGCCAACACTTTATTCAAATTTTCAGCACTGTACTGTGTGATTTCACTTCTTCTAGGTTTCATTATTCTATTATTTTCTTTTTCTCTTTGTATATTTCTCTTTCTTTTCTTCCGTTTCTACTTCTTCTTTCGTTTTTTTTGCCATGTTGATTTATTTTGCTAGCTGGAAAATTTCGTCGTGTTTGTCTACTCTATCCTTTTTTTCAAATCTGCTTTCTAGTCATATTATGAAAGTAATGATCCGTGGCAATCAAGGGATGCACCTGCTCGTCGAAGTTAAAAGAGATTGAAACGACCAGTATACAACGAGATATATAAAGAAGACGAAATCCTTGAGCAAGCAATGAAAGTGGGGAGACGAATCGACTGCTAGAGGCACAGAAGTCCGCACATTAAAATAAGGGTACGGTTGCATGAATTCCGGTTTTCAACCCTTCGGAAGCGAAACCATTTCTGCCTTTTCAGACTTTTATTAGTCAAACGATAGCTTAAATTTCGGCGATTCCAAAGCTGCACTTGTTTCTTTAAAACGGCTTTTTATTGCGGTGAGCAGCGAAAATCGAATTAAGCTTCTTACTCGGCGCACGTTCTCGGCAGTATTCTCGTTATTCATTTAAAAATTTATTCGCTCTGTAGGCTTAGACTTCCAGTTTATATTTTATATTGTCAAATAAGCCCGCTTCTTAGCCTAAGCATAGGTAGCCTAATCCTAGGAGTGTGACACGTAATCCACTTTTTTTGCATTTTCAGTGCTCTGTGAAGACCTTTCCAAAAACCATGCTCGGCTTCGGAATCAACTGGATTTATGTCATCAAATAATTACTCAAAATCTGTTGAAGCACCATCTACAAACGGCTACTTACGCTTAGGCTAAGAAGCGGGTTTATTTGACGATATAAAATAAAAACTGGAAGTCTAAGCCTAGGAGTGTGACACGTAATCCACCTTTTTGCATTTTCAGTGCTCTGTGAAGACCTTTCCAAAAACCATGCTCGGCTTCGGAATCAACTGGATTTATGTCATCAAATAATTACTCAAAATCTGTTGAAACACCATCTACAAACGGCTACTTACGCTTAGGCTAAGAAGCGGGTTTATTTGACGATATAAAATAAAAACTGGAAGTCTAAGCCTAGGAGTGTGACACGTAATCCACCTTTTTGCATTTTCAGTGCTCTGTGAAGACCTTTCCAAAAACCATGCTTAGCTTCAGGATTAACTGGATTTATGTCATCAAATAATTATTCAGAGTCTGTTGAAGCACCATCTACAAACTCTGGTCGCCTCTGTGGCGTCATGTTGCTAACATGCTGCTTCGGCTGCTTCCTGAGGATATCGTCTTTATCGTAGAACACTGGGCAAGAAGATTCTCGTTACAGTTTTGGAGGCAGCAAGGCTAAGGCGCTCTCGATGATGATAGCAACAAAGTATCGGTCCATAAATGGTTAACTGCTCTTATAGCAGTGGTATAACTTCATGATTATGTATTCAACGAAATGCAGTGTTATGCAAAATTTGTGACCCCAAGCGAGAGTTAAAACCGGCGAAAAAGGAGGGCTGGCAAAACAATCGCTCCGGTCGCACAGAGGTAGCATGCGCCCCCGGTATGGGTAATAACTCGGGTTCAACTTCTGCATAGTGTTGTATGTTCTGCAAAACGGCATTCTTGGATAAATGGTGATGCTCTAAGCATATCCAAGTGAATTTGCTGGAGCTTTTGTTCTCAATGTGATTTACAATAAGCAATCTTACATGAAGAATTGTTCGCTCCTATTTCATTGCCTGAACGTAGCAATTGATAAGTTTAGTGTTCAAACACAGAGACATATAGGACAGCGTAAAAAGAGAATTGTCGGTCTCAATGGGGTCGATGCATAGAAACGCATAGACAAACCTTATCTGCCTTTCTAGTTAACCCTTTATGGACCGCTTTCGAAAGGTAGCGGCGTCGCGTTGGTCGCTCACGCAGCAGGTGCAGGAAGAGAGCATCTGCACATCGATTGCCTATGCAGATGTTGCATGCTTTGTCCCGAGACGCTGCGCCGCCGTTACAGTACCTGTGTGAGACGCGACGCCGCGTGGCGTGCTACGCTTCCTAGCACGTGGTCTCCAGAGTATTATATTACACAAGAGTATGAGATACATTTCACTAAAATCCCTAGGATTCTCCTAAACATTAGATATGACGATTTTTCACATCCCCTTCGAAACGATGTATACCTTTGAGGCACACAAATTTCTGGAGGCCTTTACCGGTAAACAGTGCTTTTCCTCTAAACTTTTTATAATCGTTTGAAGAATGAATCTCGACAAATTGAACACTATACTTGATTTTTAAGAACTTTTTTGATTCTGTAGCAGCAAAAATGAGATTATGTTTAACGCTCGGCTCGCTTTATTGTTCGGCCAGAATCTGTAGATGACTCTTCGTTTGACTTTTTGCAGTCATTCAATATTTCTAATCTAATTTTGAAGTTAGTGTTAATTATTGAAAAGGTTCTAATAGTGTACCGTGAGAACAGGGAAAAAAAGAAGATTACGTTTTTCATAGGCAAAGTAGTTAGCCCGTCGTTTGAACTTCATAGGGAGTTCTTCATAATTTCACAGTGGCTATTTGAAGCAAAAAGGAAAGCCACTATCTATAGAAGAGTAGAGGAAAGCTGTTCCTACATTTCTAGCACGGGAAACGTGGAACTTTTCTCAAAACGAAGATAAAACTTAGCATGAATTAAGGAAAGTCGCGTTGAAGTCGCCGCGCGCAGCACGATTAGGGTGACACACGATTTTTGTTATTCATTCAAAAATTATTTCCTCCTTTTCGAAAAGATTGCTAGATTTTGCGAATTCGACTTATCTCACCTGCTGCAATGCAGAAAAACGTGTTTACAGCCAGAAGTGGGAAATAGGTATGATTTTGGCATCGATCGACTGCGTACGTTCTTGTGAACATTTTGGTTTACAACTTGCCTATCATCCCCATAAGATAAAGCTGTCGTTGGAACAAATTCGCTCGCTACTCATACACGAGTGGCGCGTAGGGGAAAATGCCAATGAAACGGCGCGAAAATCAATGGAGCTTTCTGCGGAAAGCACAAGTGCGACTGATTTTCCATACCGTTCTCTTCAGCTTTGAACTTTGGACAACCACTTTCTAGCTAGTCTTACCGTGACCGTGTCATCGCCTCAAACTCCATTAATCTTGCGCACCGCTTCTCCAGGATTTTCCCCCACCCGCGATTCGTGCACGGGTAGCAGGGAGATTTCTTCTTGCAACAGCTTCATTTTCAGGGAAACATAAGCAAATTGCATACCAAAATGTCCGCAAAAAAATGTGCAGTAGAACGACATCAAATCATGCGATTTGATCCATTTCTAGCTGATGAATCTGGTGTTTGCTTTGATGACTAAACTTCTTGAACATCTAATAAAATCAGATTTTACGCTCGAAGCGCATTTTCAACTCGGCTAGGATTTGCGAATGGCCCGTTAACGCTTTCAGTGGATATTTGACAGCATGAATTTGAGCGATTGTGAAATTGACGTTGCCTTTTGAAAATGCTTTTCACGATGTAAGATGAAACATCTATCCACTATTCGCATTTATTGGCATAAACTATGCAATTTACCTATGAATTAGATTTACTGAAATAGTGAACTTTGGATCTATGAGCATTTTACAATGGATTTTTAGATTTTCCCATCCAGTTTTGAAGAGGAACAAAAGCCGATTGATACAAAACCACTAATATGAGCAAAGCCAGGTTGACACATATGTAACTACAAAACAGAAGAACTTACAGCGATTAGACGGTAGTTTGACACGTTTTTGTCTAAAGAGCGTACGCGTGACTACTGAGTAAATTCATTTGGCACGATTTATATTTTAACAAACTTTTTGATTTGATTCGGCGATACTAAATGAAAGCGAGAGCCTAAGCCTGCAAAACGATGGAAAGTAAGTATCTTTCAAAATTTCAAGGCAAAAGAGCTGAACTTCTTATGAGGCAGAGGAACATTTTCAGATAATTAACGAAGATGGGCACTAGCATTAAATAAATCGATATTCAAGCTGTTGAATAACTACTCAAAGTCTGGAAAACGAGGAAAAGGTTTTACCGCAAATGGACCGAAAAATGGATTGAGATAAAGGAAAAGTATCAAAGCGGCTCAATAGTGGCTTCAGTGGTTTATTTCGTAAAGCTGACAGTGTCGTCAAACGCACAGTGGTCAGGCGGTCACCGGATGCGGTAGCGATTTTTTGATCACATGGTGATCAGATCAACCAAAAAAAAACTACCGCAGTGGACCACCTCACCCTGAAAATATCATTTTGCTCGTCAAGAATTACCGAAAAAATGTCATATTTGGCTAGCCTTAACTCACGGTCCACCAAATTGCTAACCTTGGCTCCGTCCGTATCTTCATGCATAATGAACTCAAAACCAGATACGAAAAAGTCCAACATATAATTGACCACTGTACTCGAAAGATAAGTACTGACGAAACAGTGGGAGCAGAACACAGGCTCCGGTAGTGCAGTGATTACCACTCAACCCTGGAAGGGGTGAGACGTGGGTTGAACTCCCGCCCGGAGTACCCAGACTTCTGCTTACTCCTCAACATTATGCATTATATACAGGGTGTGTAAGAAGTACATCTCGACTCGGTTTTTACTGAGATTTTCGTTATGAAATAACATGATTTTGGTGTTGTTCAATTGCGCATTTTCCTGCAAACATTTCGGCATGCACTTTGCCCATATTTGCTATAAGATGGAGCCGTCGTGGGAACGAGTTTGCTTGTTACTCATGCATTAATGGTGCGTGGGGAAAAAGCTAGTGAAAGACAAGCGAAAACAATGGATCTTCCTGTGGACATATCGAGGACGACCGATAGTTCAGACTGCTCCTTTCAGCTTCGAACTCTATGAAACAGTTCCTAGCTGTGTTTTCTGCGCACGCATGGGGTTGGAGACTAAGAGACTGTGGTTTCGGTCCAAAAAGGTTGAAACAGTTACATTGTGAACATGAGAGCGTGCCGTTTCAGTTCTATTCTGACAAGTCCGAAACATGAGATTGCTCTTGCAAATATTCACTTTAATTTGTAATCTGCACTTGATTTAGTATTAATTTAGAGCATATAGTAACCTCATGTTTGCCTTATAAAGGAAAACCCCCTGAACTAGTGAAGAATGCCGAGGATCATAAATAGCCTCAGTCTGGGGCATCTTCTTCTTTTTGACTTATTAAACCCGTATATTCTGCAGGAAACCCTCTAATTCGTGTTTGACGCTCCGTAGACTACAGGATATTAGGGATTCAAGTGGTATCCATTGATTTTTTGGTCTAGTTTGGAAATTTGTGATGAGACCAGGGGTCAGATAATCATAAAATTGTGGCTGCCAAAGAACACAGAGTAATCGCACTCACAAGTACTTCTACCCCTATAAAAGTAACTCTCATCGCGTATTCGCAGTAATAAGTAGTGCTGTAGCACAGCTAAATTCCAGCGGTTGTCAATTTTACTAACATTGAACATTGCTGTAATGGCCCAGGAGTATTGCGCTCCCTTTGGTAAGGACGAGACGCGGGTTCGACTCCATGTCGGGTCGGAATTTTTGCATGTCACTCAATATACTTTGAAATGCGCTTGTGACATCAGAGTATTGCTGAAAAGCAGTAAAAATATAGAGTGTGAATAGATTAAACATTACATGTAGTTTCTTCAAAAGCCCACTTTCTTCCAACCTCGCGAATTTTGATCAGCAATAGTTTTCTTTATAATTGAGCTAGCTACCAAGAAATGAATCAATGTAAGCTGATTTGGCTCTGAAACGAGGTCACCGTCTTCTTCAGAGCCAGCTGTGAATCAAGTCGATTGAATCGCGATCAATCAAAGCAATCGATTCGAATCGAATCATCGTTAGCTCCGAGGAACACAAAGCCGTCGGAGACATTCAATCCGAATAAATTTTATTTGAAAACAGTTAGGTAGCAATCCTAATCACAAAAGAAACTATAAATTACTTGACACTAAAGGAGGGTTCGTGGGGCGCCCTGGCTGAGTGGTTGTGACGGTCGTCGTGGTGCGAACGCAGCCGAGCTCTACCCTCCCTCCCCCAAACTCCTTCCGGCTCCTTGCTTGTGCCTCATCTCTCTGTTTTCAGCTATGAGTCGCTTTTGAGGGATCAAAAGCTGCGATGCTCTCAATTGTTCCGTCGGTCCAGGTCTCTCCGATCCGGCAGAAAGACTCATTTGCACTTGAACCCGGCGATACTTGCGTCTCATCAGCAACCATTTTTGCTCTCACGACAATTCCATCTCAAAACAAATGTGTAAGCTCAAATCTCTTCGTCACACGAGTCCTTCAGACGTCCTGACCAAGGTCAGCCACGCATAAGAGCTATTTGTATCCTGACAAACAAACTTTTTCGCAAAATTATGGACTAACGAGTGTTGAAAATAGTTGTTATTGTGATTGTCTTGGAAAGATTAGTAAAATCTCAGATAGATCCTTCTCTTATTATTTGAGCCAACTTGTCATGTGGCCTGTCATAGGCTGTTGTACAGCCCGATACATGTGTTTCGTCCTTACAGACTCGTCAGTCGAGCAGAACCCGTCGTCTTTCGATTTTTTATAGTCAGTTCTCTCGAGAGCGCTACAGTGCCTAAAAAGAGTTATCGAAGACAAACGTTTTACCCTTTATATCAAGTGAAATTTTCACCTAACACGGAGAGTTGCACACTCGATTGCTCTTTGGCTGGTATTTTTATCATATTATACCTTTACTTCAAGTGTTTTGTTTAGACCACGCTCAAATTTTCAATAGATCCTTTTATTACTATTTGAGCCAACTTGTCATGTAGTCTGATAAGGGTGTACAGCCCGATACACGTGTTTCGTCTTTTTCATCTTCAGTCTTTACGGCATAAGTTTTCTATAGAAAATTCGTATTCCTTGCAACCTTCACAACCAACTTTTCACTTTAGCGATAGATGCTTCCATTTATATATATATATATATATATATATATATATCTATATACATATACGTATGTACATATGTATATATTGATCCCGGAGAGACAAACTGTCTATCAGAGCGCCTTTCAGGATATCCAAATAGACGATGGAGCTGATCGCGTTTCAAAAGCTGCCGCTGCAATGAAATGCGACTTGCTTACGATATCATTCCTATTTCGAGTCTCCAGTTGTGGAACACTGGATTACTTTAGCGCACGCATCTGCATTTTGAAATTTCTTTTAATGGTTGGAACAGACCAAGTTTTTGAATACACGTTTTCTGTATAGATCTAAATCCGCATACATTTTACCTTAACCAACCTCAGTGGTCATTGAGTGAATCCAAAGACTCGGCAACAACGTTTCAATTTCCCCACTCTAGTGTTGCAGAGTTCTTCATTGGGTCCAGCTTTTCCAAAATACTTGAAAAGCGTTATGATGCTCTTCAGAGGCCTCCATGTGATAGTATCGTCATCTGCGCGGTAGTCCTGTTGTTCACTTTGCTTGCAGTACCTAGTCGCTATATCTGGCCCATACTGGCATAGGTTTATTAGATCTCAGGACTACATCTTAGTGCTGTACACCCTTACCAGACTACATGACAAGTTGGTTCAAATAGTAATAAAAGGATCTATTGAAATTTGAGCGTGGGTCTTAACAAAACACTCGAAATAAAGGTATAATATGATAAAAATACCAGCCAAAGAGCAATCGAGTGTGCAACACTCCGTGTTAGGTGAAAATTTCACTTGACATAGAGTGTAAAATGTTTGTCTTCAATAACTCTTTATAGGGAGTGTAGGGCTCTCGAGAGAACTGACTATAAAAAATTGAAAGACGACGAGTTCTGCCCGACTGACGAGTCTGCAAGGAGGAAACACATGTATCGGGCTGTACAACAGCCTATGACAAGCCACATGACAAGTTGGCTCAAATAATAATAGAAGGATCTATCCAAGATTTTACTAATCTTTCCAATACAATCACAATAACAACTATTTTCTACATTCGTTAATCCACAATTTTGCGAAAAAGTTTATTTGTCAGGATGCAAATAGCTCTTATGCGTGACTGACCTTGGTCAGGACGTTTGAAAGACTCGTGTGACGAAGTGATTTGAGGAGGCCTGCAGAAAAGGTGGTCGATCAATCAATGGTCGATGGTTCTACTTCACACTCCAGACTTATCAGGCAACGTTGGTCGACCAGGTGTGTCGTAAAGCACCTCTAACCACTGCCCCACATGCGCTTGTTATGCTTAATCTGAACGCGGACTCGAAACATGCTAATTGGTGCATACTCTCAGCTCGGGTAACGTAGGCGGATTTGTGTCGTGATGTGTACTGTTTAGAGATTCTGTATTATGAAAGCTTTCCACAACTCAACGCTTGAAAAGGTGCGGATAAGAGTTGAAAAATAGAAACAATGGATACTTTTTTACTAGAGGGCTATGAATGCAAAACGTCTCATTCGCTGGACAAGTACTTTTCATAGCATTAGTAAGCATTTGAAAGCTAAAATCTGTGGCTAGAGCCCAATGCAGTCGGTCATCTAAAAAGCCTTTTTTTACCTTACTACATAATTAAAACCTTTGTGCTTCACACCCGCATTTTCCGTTCAGGACGGAGCTCTTTCCGTGGACTATCAGTAATCATTCGATAGCGTAATGTCTGCTATGTGCTTATTTTCTTGGAAGACCGTTTCCCTTCAGTCCGGCATGAAAAACAAAACTCAATTCGCGTGCGCGAGAAAGTGGTCTCTGGCCTATTTACGGGTTGCTGGGTGAGCCGGCAAGGTTATCTAACGCGATGGTTGACAGATTTTATAGTATATGAACGTGTAGAGGAAACCTCGAAGGTAGTATCTGAATGTCTTCGGGTCACTCCTGTAAGCAAGTAGGACGTTCTGTATGCCCAGATTCCATCAAAGTGAGGATAATGATGGTCGATTTATCCGTGTTCACAGCAAAATAAAAGTAATTAAGGCTCTTTTTGTAGCAAAGTCATACATTCTATCTGGTATTCTTTTTTTTTAAAGCGAATCAACATTCCCTAATTAACTTACTAAGGCTGCACTTTCATATGACCGCACAAAATCGATCGACCATCGCCTCATCCCACTTTCCGCCATACAAAGCAGCCTGTGAATTGACCATGTCACACGTTCCCGTATGTGAACCTTTTCTTCGTGTTGTACTACAGAAAAACGGTCTTTCCAGGAAATAAGTACAGCGTTGAAATCAACAAATCTTTGGCTGTCAAATAATTATTAATAATCTACGAAAAAAAGCTTTGTACGGCAAGAAATATGTGCGTGTCAAGCATAATCCTATTCTAAACTTTACAGCATTATAAAGCGGTCTTTTCAAAAAAAGCCTGCGTAGAGCTGTAAGGATATTTAAGCTCTAGAATGATTGCTAATGATCCTATAAAAAGTTTCTGTCCAGCAAATGAGATCGCTTATTCATTTGTCGTTGTCTAGTAGGTTGGTGAAAAATTCTAAGAAAAGGTTTGTAACTTTTTGAGTGTCGGCCATTTTTTGCGTTGTCGGGCCTATTTGAAAGCCTGTCTTCTCGCGAATTGATTGGCATATGATTGATCTACTTATTTCATGATGGAGTTAGCAAGCAAGCAAATCAAGTTGCTGATGATGCACGAATGGCTGTAGGGTTTAAATGGCGGTGCCAACTGAACGCATCAATCTGGCTTGGTTTGAAGACACAGTTGGCTAGTGATATTCCAAACTTTCTTTACCTTTGTTAAACTTTTTGAGCTACTCGTGCACCGTACTTTTGTTAACTGTGTCTTCGCCCTAAGCCAGACTGATGCGTTCACTTGCCATCGTTGCATTTGAACCCAGCAGCCAATCGTGCATCATCAACAACATAATTTGCTCGCCGTTTGTCTCCATCTTGAATTAAGTAGACAATTCATAAGCCAGTCATCGCGCGAAAAGACGGGCTTTCAAATAAGCTTTAAAATACAAATAATGGCCGATGTTTGAAAAGTTACAAGCATTTTCTCATAACATTTTCTCTATTCAGTTAACCGAAAGATACCGAACAAAGTCCACTTATACTGCAGTAGATTTTTAGCATATAAAGGCCGGATTAACTCATGACGCTGATTACTTGTGCGGATGGAGTACTGTATCACACGAGCATGAAGGACTTGGTCGAATTTGCTTACGATTCCTCAATCTTTACCACGCGGGCCTTGCCAGTTTTGTGTACATACCTCGAATCTTTAACATGGGTAATTAATTTTTCATGTAAAGCTGCTTAAGGTGGTGCCTGTTATGAGGTGAATAGTTACCAGAATTGTTAAGATCAGGTTGCTTTTATAAAACAACGTGGTTTATCAAAGGGTGCCTCTTGGCCAACTTTTCGACATTCGCTCTCCAAGGTCCATGGGACTATGAAGAAAAAGCTGGTGACTGAATACAAAAGTATGACACAAAATTTCGACTACAAAATTAACGACACGAAAGCTGAAGTGTTATCATTTGGCCTCAGTTAGTGTTCTTCAACGTATACGCAATTAAAAAATTTTTCTCCGCCTCAAAAGATACTCCAGATCGCGGAAGGAGTTGCAGCGTTTGTTGCAGAAGTAGCAGCATTTCTATCGAGGGCGATGTCTTAAAGCAGAGATAAGCTTATATTCCATCTAATCTATTTCAAGTTCATTCTGATTATAAGAGATTAAATGGAAATCTGATATCATTTGCTGGAGAGAATTTTTTTCATGAAAATGTCAGGTATCATAGGAAAGCTTACATTTCTGGCTACAGCCTCATGTCGCTGGTTTTTCAGAACAACCCTTTATAACGCTTTAACATCTAAAGTGAAATTATATTTCATGAAACTATGTGTTTTTTCTCTTATGTTGCTTATATCTTGCTGAGAAAAGCTCTTTCCTTGGAGTGCTGGTGCTCAAACTATAGCACCAGCTTTAAAACTCAAAAATGCGTTTGATCTTCAAAAAGCTCTTTTGATCTCTGAATCTCATTTAGTCCTTTAATTTATGCTTTGAACCTCGCCGGACAGAGCTCTTTTTAAGACTTTAAGTAATTATTTGACAGCGTAATGCTTCATAAGTCTGGCAAAGTGCTTATTTTCAAGATGAAGTAAGGCTCAACACGGAAAAGAAGATCGAGTTTTACATTTTCGGCAGGTTTCTTACTAGCTATTTGCATGTGCGACGGCAGTGGACAGGAGCGTGGCGAGGCGGGATGATTGACTTATTGTTATTCATTTGGAAATTTTCCCTCTGCTTTCTAGGAAACTCATAATAAAACAATCGAATAAGGTTATAGAAAAGTTTCTCTGCGCACTGGTTTGATTTTCGGCTTCCATCGAATAATGCGTGTGACGAAAATGAAGCCGAAATGCGAATGTAAAACATAATTGCTGGTCTGGATGCTACACCGTTATATGGGCGTGTATACAAAAACTGGCGGCGTGGATCTGTAGCCCCAAGTCTCAGCTTTCCAATGACTACTAACACTTCTATGAAAAGTTGCTCTCGAATGGACGAAATCGGCTTTTGATTTGTTATCTCCTAATCAGAAAGAACCCTTATTCCCACTACCCATCATCCCAGTTTTCAGTGCAAATACCAAGACTATTTGCATAGGTTCGTGAGAATTTTGCTTGGAACGGTGAACAAGACAATTGTCTTTATGATCTTGGAGGCAGCCAAGCTAAAGAGTTTTCGATGATGATTGCAACAAAGCGTCAGAGAACGGAGCCGAATCAAAAACCTGCTCCTGATGGACTGCATCATTAACCACTTCACTTCCCACATAAATTTTGAATAGTAGGAAGAAAGTGGAACTCAGATGTCGTAGTTTATGCGCAACAATGAGTGCTATTTCTCGCCAATATCTAAAACTTCAATTTTGGCTAGAGTTCTATTGAAAAGCATGGTTTTTGCTTGGTCGAATTATTTCTTTCCAAATATTAATTGCTTTCATCTCAGACCTTCAATGGCATGTTTCGATAGGTGACCTCATAAAGAAGATTCATTGCATAATAAATACCTTACTTGAGTGGGATAACATGTACGAAATTTTTATTTAACCCTTCGAGGACCATCGTTGATAGACAAGCGGCGTCGCGTCGTCGGAGGCAGGCAGCATCTGGATATCTGTGCATGCAAGTCTGTCTGTATACCTGCCTTATCGCGAAACGAGACGCCGTCATTACAGTAGTTGAGCGAGATTTGACGTCGTGTGGTATGGCAAGAAACGAGCCATATTGTCCTTGAACGTTTACTGCGATCTGAGCTGTTATTAGCTCAGACCGCAAGCCGCACGGCAGAAAGATTCTACCCGAGGTCGTGTGATAATCGCTGCATTGCCGTGGCTCTTGTTCTACTATCACTCTTTCTGCGATACGAGGGATCACACCCAAAGGGTGAAACGGTAGGTTCAATTCCCACTCGACATTCACTGTTCCACAATCACTCAATACTATTAGATATGACATAATTAGACCTCATAATTGCATTAAATTTCAACCTGCAAATATTCTCAAAGAATGCTCGTTTACTTGCTTGTTTGTTTTTCGTTTAACTGTTCACTTTCCTCTTTTTAACCCGGTCTATATGTCGCCGTAATCGGTGACCCAAATATCAAAAAACCATTGCTTACCAATCAACTCCGACGAGCCGAGGTTTTTTCTAATGCTATGAGAAAAAGGAGGACATTGATCTTCGCGTTCTCCAGTGACTGTCTGCAATTTAAGGCTTCTACTTGAAGGAAATCTTTAGAAAAATTTTATTATTTGTGCAATGCTAGCACTTAAATTGCAATATTTTCACTTAATTAGCTGGATTTAACGTAATGTTCCTAACTGAGAGGATTATTTATGAAGTTGAGACTCTATTCGTACGATGACAGAACATTTATTGTTGCTCAATCGTGTGTTCATTCCGCAATTAGAAATTACAGTGCCATCTAAACGTTGGCTAATGAAGCAATTGGAATGGCTAAACTGATTGCGATAGAGCTACTAACACACGTTAAAAGTGTCTGGCTCAGTCGTGAGATACTCAGAAGTCTGTCTAGAAAATTCGTCTAGGGCGTTCCATCGTTTGAGATGTAGTGGTTCTAGAGATTGGATAATGAAACACTACGAAAGATCCTTATCAGATGGAGAATCAACAACAGCATGACTATGGAATGAAGGAACATAGGAAAATGGAAGGCACCAAAGCCGAGTGATTGTGATGCTCGTCGCGCCACTCGTCGTGCTAATCCTTACCCTAAACACTCTTCGACAGCCAACGAACGCCATAGCGGGGTTATACTCGATATTGCAAAGAGAAGTGCTCGTCCAGTATTCTACGGCGTTATACAAGAAGACGAAAAAACGTGTTGAATGCTAGAAGTACGGGAATTCGCAAAGTGAATAAAAGAACACTGTGAAGATGGATAATAAAGTGAAGAAGTGATTATTTATGATATTCATATGGTGCTCTGTAACTTCACGACTACCACGCAACGCTATCAACTCTCATCTTATTATGTCATATTATGTAATATAGTATAATATATTCTTGAATATTCTGATTAGAATTGTAAGCCTTGTCCAAGGGCTACGCAAGTCAGTTATTGAGAACTGCCCTTTGGGACGCTTTCGAAACCGACACTAAGTCATTTGAACAAACTTCGCTTGCCTGAAAGGGTAAAATATTACAATCAGGATTTCGTCGCCCATTCAAGGCGACTACCAAACATAAAATTACTTCGCGTTCTCAAAAGTCAGCCCACGACTGGAATTAGAAGTCTCAGGCCTTATCCATTAAGCCACGGTAGCTAGTGGATTCTCACTTATAGCTTTAGCATGGCAATGTTTTTGACATCAAATCTAACGAGGTTCTAACAAGCACTCCGCTTGTTTGAAACGACTACAGAGTGATGAGAATTCTAACACCTTTAAATGCCAACATTTGGTCAGGACATACTACGCGTTCGTGAAAGTGAGCACACGATACGGATATAAATGACAAACCTCTTACTAAGACTTAGACGCCTTACTCATAAAACTAAGCAAGCCACTCTATTGGCAATGATAGTTTTGATAACACTCTTGAAACTAACACTCTGCTTAGTTGAAATGGTGTAAGTGCGACTAAGACTATATCGCACATTCAGGACCCACCATCGGAGATGAGAACACTTGGCGTTCCGAAGAAGTCAGCCTATGGCCGGACCCGAACCCGCAATCCTTTGATTAGAAGTCAGATGCTTTATACGTTAGGCCACGCGGGCTACTCTACTAAGAGGTAGTTTTTTGGCTATCAACACTAACACGTTTAAACAGGCAGACTTGCTTAAGATGTTTAGTATGTAAGGAAAAGCAAGGTCCACGTAGCCCACTCCATTTTCTAAGGTCAAGATATGTGATCCAGGCATGGAGAAAACAAATGCTGCATTCTGAAATAGCGAGTATAACGCGTTGACAGCGATCTAAGATCTTATTAGGTCAAGCCTCACGTCGCGTTTGCTGAGGCGTAGCGCAGCGTGAGTCTTTATAATCACGTTTTGCAATGGAAATATGGGAATTGTTTGGTAATCTAAGGTATAAAGGGAAGTTTATCGTAGTTAAATAGTAAAATATAGCAGAAGAGACATCTACCAAAAGTTTGATAGTTAAGAGAATCGCCATGTATCGAGAAAACATCTATGTTCAAACAAGAAAAGCACATTGCTGTGAAAGGAAACATATTTCCCAGTTCAAAAGCATAAAAAATATTATAAAGAAAAACCCGGGAAATTTTTTGTCAATCCGATAATGGCCATCACTGAATAAAAAAGAAGTTTCTCTCAAAAGGACAAAGAAGAAGAGAGATCTCTTTGATCACGTGGCGCTCGAAAGCGCAACACAGGACACATTGAATAAGAGAGGAAGATCCGTGGAAAGCTTCTGATACTTGAGCAAATACATTGCTAAATTTGAAGTTTGTTTTATTAGCAGAGCAATAGAAATAAAACGCAAACACTGGCAATCTATTGAAGAGGATAAAATTAAATACAGCTAAATTTAGTGCTTGTGGCTCTGTGGCTAGAGGTGCTCTGCGTCGCACTGAACGTCGATAGTTCGATTTCGCTGGCTCATCAAGCCATCTATCCCTCCGGGATCGGCAAATTTGTACCGGACAAGTCGCAGACTTGTCTGGGAAGATAAGCAGCGAACTGATTCAGCGGGAGGCCTCTGCAAGTCATTGTAAAGAGCGAAACAGAGTTTACTAGCCTCAAAAGAATTCTAATTTGAAGACGAATGCATGACGCATCCCTCAAAGACTGATCACCGCCGAGAGCCTTATCCAGCTTTGACTTTTGCAGAAAAATTAACTCATATAAATAGGACAAACTTGTCGACACTGATAATACCACGAGGGAAGTGTCACGCAATCGTCCTTATCCAGCACCATTTGGTGTGATTCGGAAGTAACTCTAGTCTTACAATAACACGTTATTACTTACCGATCTATGAAATCAATGACGCTATCCTATCAGACGAGTCTGATACCAATTAAGTCAACCCGCAACAATGGAGGGCTTGGTGAACATTCAACATGGAATCGGACCACCGATCACCGATTGATCGACTGCAGATGTGTGGCACAGCATCTCTAACCACAGCGCCACACGCGCTTATTAGTGATTCAGCTTACTATATGGAGAATAAAATTAAATATAGCTAAAGAATCAAAATGTCCCACCTGAAATACAATAATATTTTTGCAACAAGCGACGACGCTTAAGTCGCCATTGTTGGAGGAGGCGATGCCTACGGATCGGGGAAAGCAGCTTCACACTTGCCGATGGTGAGGAATCCGTGATAAAGGGGGCTTAATACAACTGCTTTATCTCAATTCATTCATGTTTCAACACTTTATCTTTCAATAGCTCAGGTCTCGACAATCTTAATGCCATACTTGGTCTCCTAAAAGACCTTCTCAAAGTCGCCGTACCAGCGAATAAAAATATACGGCTACAAGAAAGATGGGTTTGCAAAAGTTCAAAGCTGGAAAGGCAGGAAGATTAGTGGCTCTCGTGGCGTACACAGAATACTCCATTCATTTGTGCGTGAACAACAAGCGAATTCTTTCCCACTACGGCTCAATCTTATATCTACTATGGGCAAGTTGTAAACCAAAATTCTCGTGCCATAAGTTTTAGCAGTAACGCAAAAACACCAAGTTTATCAACCAGAGGGGAAAAATTGTATGAGCTTAACAGCGTTCGATTGGGTATTTTGTTACGAACATTTTGATATCAATTCGCTCATAGTTGCTATAAGATGAAGCTGTCATGAAAAAAACTTTCACTTGCTACTCACGCACATATGGATGGAGCTTTATGCAGACGTCACGAGAGCGACTGATCTTCCAGACTGTCGCGAAGAACCCATATTGTCTTTATCCTTTCTCCAACCGTATCATCGTCCTTAGCTCCATTAATCTTGTTCGCCACTTCACTGGCAATTTCCCTACGCGCCCTTCGTGCATGAGTAGCAAGCAAAATTGTTTCCACGACACTTCATGTCAAAGAAAATATAGGCAAAGTGTATGCCGAAATTAACCCAAGAATTTACGCAGCTGAAAGATACTAAAATTACGTAGTTTCATTGGCAAAATAATATTTAAAATGACCAAAACGGTAAGAACTTCCTACACAGCCAATTTTTTTACAACATTATAGCATAGCTAAACAAGAAATTTAAGAGGAATTCCAATATGTCTAGCAACCATTCTTTGAGCCACGCATGTCAGTGGTCTGTCAAAGGAGGGCTGACTTATAGATCCCGATACACGTGTTTCGACCTTACGATCTCATTGGGCGGGCAGTTACCCACTCTCGCCTTTTGCCAATCCTGTGTGGGTGCTCCAGTCCCCACACTAAGAGTTAGCGACGACGAACGTTTTACACTATATGTCCAGTGAAAATCTCATCAAACACAGAGTGTTGTACACTCGATTGCTCGTGGCTATTATATTCAATATATCATAACTTTCGTTTCGAGTGTTTTTTTAAAGACCATAGCTCAAATTTCAGTATGCCTAGCAATCATTGTTGAGCCACTCATGTCAGTGGTCTGAGGAGACTAGACCTCTGGGGACTCTTAGTGTGGGGACTGGAGCACCCACACAGGATTGGCAAAAGGCGAGAGTGGGTAACTGCCCTACTGACGAGATCGCAAGATCGAAACACGTGTATTGGGCTCTATAAGTCAGCCATCCTTTGAAAGACCACTGACATGCGTGGCTCAAAAATGATTGCTAGGCATGTTGAAATTTGAGCTGCGGTCTTAAGAAAACACTCGAAACGAAAGTTAAAAGGACTTTCTTACTCTAAAAGATACGACCATTTACCTTTCCTTCTGCCCCAGTACACCCGAAATGAAGTCCGTCGGAGCAGTATCGAGTAATGTTCACAAAACGTGAGTGTTCAGGAGAAGTCTGTAATAAGCGTAAGCATTAAGATAAAGAAGGATAGAAAAGCTACACAAAAGAAATCTTCTGCCGTCCCTTATGCTTTCGTCAATATCTATCACCCTGATTGGCCTCCACCACTAAGATCTATCGCCTATTCGGGTAGTGTGAAATATTTCTGGATTAATGACTATACGACGACGTGTGACGCAGTGCTAACACGTGATCCGCCACACACATATGGAGGATGATACAATCCCACTCTTAAGACTTCCAGCTTTACATCGCTCCGGGGTCGGTTAATTGATACGAGATTTGTCTGTTAGAAAATCAACATCGGCTTGTTGCATCGGTGGGTCCACCCGTGAGTCATCGTAAAAGTCAGATGCATCAGATTCAGTCACCTCACAGGAAGCTATAAAATAAGACGAATGCATGGCGAAATCCTGAAGGGAAAGATAAACGTGGAGAACTCAATAATTAAAAAATAGATAGGGTTAAACTGAAACGACAAAGAATAACGCTCACAACGCTGATGAATCTGCCCGGAATGCGTTACGCATTCGACTTTATTAGGCTTCGCTTGAGGTGAGTGAATGCAAATCTGACCTTTAGAGTGAGTCGCGGTGACCTACCAATGTATTCAGACAATGGCTGTTATCCTCTCATTTATGTCGAATCAATTCACAGGCCCAGTTGCATGGAATGCTCGGTGTGTTTTGGCCACGGTATCAAACCCTCACCTTCGATTGATCGACAACATTCCGTCACAGGGTCCCTCTGACCACTGTGCCACACGAGACCTGTGGGTCAGATAGTTCTCCGGATCACTTGGGTAGATTGCTCTTTGTTGATATGGTAATAATCGCATACAGCAAATTGAAAACTGCGAAGACTTTGCCAAACAGCGAAACAGTTAGTACACCCTATTCCGTTAGTTGTCCGCTATTTTACGGGTTAAATCGATGAAATGAAACAACGAATGTGGTCAGGTATATGCCTATAAAGTTCTCTCCATTTATAGGTAGATAGGAGACGTGAGAGATACACTTATCTCTCATGTTGCCTTTTTCCATCTAAGAGACTGTCCTGTCAGGACACCAATCACCACACCCTCGCTAGAGCTCAAAAGAGATCTAGTGAATGTTCCGTCAAAACCAAAAAACACATAAAGCTCCGATGGAGAGGAGGAAAAGCTATTTTTTAAAATTTATCAGCAGCGGATTGGTATATAGGGAAAACGCTGCCAAAGATATTAGAACACTAACTGGAAAGACCAACTACAGCAAAACAGTGCAGGATGAAGCGCTTGCTTCAGAGAAGAGCTCGGGACGGGATGGAAACCGTGATCAAAGGAAAAGAATGCGCATATATGATTCATTTGGAAAGGCGATCCATAGGGCCAGAAGTCAACCATATCTTTCCCTACAAATTGTTGACCGTCCCTATAAAAGATCTCCGTACTGCCACAGCTTGCACTTATTTCCATCAGTGTCTGCCTAGTTCGAACAACAAGACAAAAGACATTTTCGTTAACAGGTAAAACCCAAAACACCAACGAGGAGTTGTTTAATGATATATAAGGTCGCTGAGAAACTGAGAAAAGAAAAGATAAAGGTTCAGGATTTGCACAATCTTCAAGGGATGCGCCACGCATTCGACTTCACCAAGCCTCGTTTGAGGTGATGAATGCATATCTGGTCTTTACAATAACTCGCGGTGGCTTGACAATTTATCAGGTCAATGCAGCTACCCTCCCGGACAAGTGTGATATTAATTTGGCGAACTTAGAAAGAACGAAGACTTCGTAAGCCTTGAGTGAGTTGTCGAAGCTTCAATTATTCGACCACAGTGCTTCTAAGGCACCTATAATCGCGGTGCCGCAAGAGGCTTAGGAAGTAGATAGTCGTCGAGACTGCTCGGGTAGGCAGCTCATTGCTAATAAGGTGCGAATCCCATGCAGCTATTTCTAAATTACAAAGATCTTATCACACAGCAAGCCTCGAAGGACCAAGAAGACGCCTCAAAAACAGCAAAGGCTTGAATTCCGCTACTTGTGGGGTTTTTTCTACTTTGCGAATTAAAGAAGCGAAAAAAGAGAAGTGATAAAGTCTACGTCCGCTCGGTCACCTAATTGATGGGTAGGATAGAAGAAAAACGTAATAGACAGACTCATCTTTCATGTTGTTCTACATTCGGAAGACTTTTGTCAAACACTATTCACACCCTTCCCGCCCCAACCTAAGCTAAAGACCACAATAAATCTCCGTGAATGTTTTGTATAATCCCCTAAATAAACAGGTTCAGTGGCCGCTGAAGAATGGCGCCAGGGCCAAAAATATGCCTTAAAAAAAAGCTCAAGGAGAAAACGGAAACTCTGTCACAAAGCATACCTATCAAATGGAAAAAGCTGCCAATTTATAATCCATTTAATGGCACCATCCATAAGGTCGGTAGTCAGTCATATCCTTTTTTACAAATCGAAGAGTATCTCTACACAAGACTTTCTACTACCATACCTCTGCACTTATTTTCATCAGCACCTAATTAGGTAAAGAGAGCATGCGACGCCCTGGTTAGATGTGTTCTGTTCCACGCACAAGATCGACGGTTTGATCCCGTGCTTATGGCCAACCAAAGTATCCACCCCTCCAGGGTTGGCAAACTGGCACCAAGCTGGTCCAAGACTGTCTAGGCGGATAAGCACCACTGACTCGATTCAGCGGTGGGGAACCGGGAGTCATTCTTAAAGCCGAATACACATTCAATCATCTCAAGGAAAGTTAGAAAATGAGGACAAATGAATGATATGTCCTTCAGAGATTGATCAGCACCGAGAACTTTATCCTTTACTCTTCTCACCTGCCTAGGCCAAGAACCTTATCCTTTACTCTTCTCACCTGCCTAGCTGAAACAGCAGAGCAAAAACAAATCATCGCTGTCTTAGAGACAAAAGTTCAGAACATCAACGGAGAGATCTTCAAAATCTTCTATGAGGTCAATGAGGAACTAAGAAGAAAAATAGATAAAGCTCCGGGTGCTGTCAATCCCTATGGGATGCGCCATGCTTTCGACTTCGTCAAGCATCATCGTTCAAGGTGACTGAATGCATATATACAGCTCTCTCGATTACTCATGGTGGCCTGACAATGTATCAAGTCAGTGCTGCTATGCTCCCGTACAAAATTGCTACCAAGTCAATGAGTCAAGAGAAAAGGTTTGGTGAGCCCTGAACGAGGGATCGAACCATTAACCCTCGTATGCGTCGTAAGACACCTCTATCCACTGAGTCACACAATAGGAACTGATAACTCTAAAATTCCGCGATCTCTTCTTCACACAAAAGTTCCTACGTCGACAACCACATAGGAGGCGTAGAACTGTCATTTCAACCACAAACATTATCGGTCTTTGTCAGTAAGGGGTTACCGCTGATCCTGTTTCATGGACTTATGCGCTGCTGTTAGCACACGGAATACAGCTTTTTTCGACGACTGGTAGTGATTGTATAACTTTCTTGGCTATGCCGAGTGAATTCGTCAGTTTTTGTCAGAGTATTGAACCTTCCATCATCGCTGAGTACAGCGCAATCCGACTCAGTTCTGCATCCAAGGAAGAATTAGTCTTTAAGAGCAGCATCTTTTATTTTGAAATGTGCAAACTACCAGCTAAGATCTTCACTCAAGAGAGGTAATCCTGAGAGCACTAAAGGAGACACGTCTCACCAGATACCCGGCCCAAGATCACATAACAAGAACAGATAAAGCATGGTCTTTCAAAAAGTTACACGTATGAGGCAAGATGTGGAAATCTCAATGCGGTCTAATCTGTTAGAAGACAGGGGATAAAGAAAGGACTCCTTCAGCTGGACAAAGGTTTTCCGCTACACTTTGGATAATCATTCATAGCCTCAAATATCTAGCTACTGTGATGCGTGGGCCCCCTATAAAGAAAACCTTTTTATAAGGCTGTAGCAGAAAAGAGACATTGGTATTCACATACGAGTATTTTTCGCAGGACAGAGCTCATCCTTCAAACTATTAGTAACCATCTAATAGTGTAACTTTTGACCATTTCAACACTGAGCCTATTTTCTGGAAAGACTGTTTCGCTGCAGAGCAGCAGTGAAAATAAGAACTGAATTTCACATATACAGCGCAATTAATTGTGGTTCAGCGTGTGGCCTAGGTGTTCATAGGCAGTTACTTTGATATGGCGTCCCGCGATAAATCAGTCGACCACGTTGCCGGGTTACGTCTGTGAAATGCAATTTTTGTTCTTTAACTTTGATTATTTCTCTGCCTTGAAAAAAAACTTCAGATCTAGCGTAGAATTTTGACACTACTACATTTTCGTTACACGTTCATATAGTTTTCGTGCTTCCATGAAGCAACAGGAAAAGCGCGCTGCCGATGTGAAACATGGTATTATTTTATATGCTGAGACGTTATAAAAAGACTTTTCGAAAAAAAACGGCCACGTAGCGCAATAACTAGATATCTAACGTTCGCATGAATACTAACACTTTTATGAAAAGTTTCTGTCCAGCAAGAGCGGTCGTTTTTCTATCCCGTACCATCTAAAAGAACAGAACTCTTCGCCCGACTTCATACAAAAGTGTCAGGTTAGGGGTTCTATTCCTCGAGAGTCAGCTATAGATGTTGAATCAGATTTGGACACACATGGTGACATACCCCGCCTGAATATTTGGGGCTTCAAACGGCGAGTAGAAACTATTGTGTTGAAACGGATAGGCCAAGCAAGGGCCCCGATCGACTCAATAGAATGATAAAATTTTCTAGAATCTAAAGAGCGAAAGGATAAATAAACACCTACTCAGTTCGCCAGACCATAGTCTCCACGGTGATGCGAAGAGATCGTCGCGGGGGCCGATGCAGTGATGCGATCGGTACCGACGAGAAACCTCTAATTCGCTCAGGTTTTGAATGAACAGTGCTCCTCAAGGCTACATTTCCAAACTTAACATTGTTCCCAGGCTGATATGTTGCAATATGAAGTTGTAAATATGCGAAGCACAGCATTATTGGGGACGATACTCATGAGAGAACAGAAGATACTATTCGGCTACCTCAATCCATTTTCAACCCTCAGGTGATGAGGCTTTTTTGTCTTTTTCTTAGAATTCCAGTGATCACTCGATAGCTTGAGCCTCGCTGGTCCCATTACCTGAGAAAGTTCTTAGCGCCCTGTAGAAGCAAACAGGAAAATAGGTTTCAAACTCAGTCCTGCTGTTCTTGCATGACTAGGGAGGGATTTTGCAACATTCGCAAGAAACAACCAAGACGGAAATGTCCTGTGGCTGACTTTCAATAGACTTTCAGTAGCTACTTGACAGCATAAAATTGGACGACTTTGAAGCTAAGTGGGATTCCTGATAAGGCCTTCAAAAAACGAGGCACCCGTCGCCAAGTAGTTGTGATGCTCGTCGCGATTCGATGTTTATACCCCCTCCACCTTTCTCTCAAGCATCAGCGAACAACCTATGGAACGCCCACAGCCACGCTTTCGTCGAAATTGCAAGAAGGCGACGTTCAAGAAGCACATGAAGAGCATGCTGCATGCTAGAAGTATTGGAGTCCGCACAGTGAAAAGAAAAGAACACTGTGAAACGGATCAAAATGAAATGATAATAAAGTAAGTCTCAAAGGGCATTGGAAAAGCGAACAGCTATCACATTTGCATTCGTAAGCTTAGCTTAGGCTTTTTAGCGGGTTGATCTGGTGATATAAAATGAAAATGAAAGCCTGAGCCATGAATTTAAGCGCGTTAATGCGCGCCACGTGTAGAACTCAATGTTATATTCGCTCCTATAGCGTAATAACAAAAGATTTTACGGAAGACAAATGTGGCAATGGGATCTACGAGATTAAAGCTGTCGTACGATTTTTGAAAGTCTGAAGAAAAGGCGAAAAAGAGTTGCCCTCAAATGGTTGAAAAAGCGACTGGGATAACTGAAAAGTACTAAAACTATGCCTTCGAGACTTTGCCATTCAGAAATGGCCGACCATCCAACTGCAATGATGCAGTAGGTCTATATTGTCTCAAAGGTGGCTTTCTTTTAAAAAATGAAAAGTTAATATGCTGGATATCAGCCCCTTAGCAATATGCAAAGAAGATCAGAATCTGAGAGGGTTACGTCGAAAAGTCAACCTTACTGTCTCAAACTTGAACGGAGGACCCTCAAATATGGCCCAGTGTTGTCACCCGAGCCACTAACGAAACGACACGTTCTTTGAAAAAAAAAAGAGAACTGAGGACTAAAAAAGCTCTCCTAGTAGGATACGTTCATCTCTTAAACAGAGCTGCATAGGGGTGGATATCCTGGTGATAGGTTATGCAAAAACTTCTTACCCTTTTGGCTTTCTAATTCAAATTTTGCCATGAAATTGCATGATCTTGGTATCGTTCAACTGTGCATTTTCTTGTGAACGTTTTGGTATACAGCGTGTCTATATATGCTTTAAGAGGAAGCTGTCTTGATAACGAATTCCCCTGCTAACCATGCACGAATGGCGTGTAGATGAAAATGCTGGCCTAGTGCCGCGCAAGATTGAGGGAGCCTCTTGTAAACGGCGGACCAAAAGCGTCTAGTCTTCCAAACCATTCTCTTCAGCTTGAACTTCTCAAACGACTACCTAGCCGTCCATTCTGCAATCGCATCATCACCATAAACTCCATTATTTTGTGCGTCACTTCCCCAACCGTTTTCCCCTAGGCGCCGTTCGTGCATGAGTAACAAGCGAATTTGTTTCAAGGAAAGCTTCATCTAAAAGCATATATGGAAAAGCTGTATACCAAAATGTTGGCAAGAAATTGCGCGATTGAACGCTACTAGAGTAATGCAAATTCATAGCAAAAAAACTTTTTAGAAAAACGGTGCAACCTTTCTAAACAACCTATCACTATGAAAGATAATAATTTCTACCTCTTTGTGCTCTTTTGTTAGAAATAAATTGAGTGCTTGCCGATGGACGAAATTCGACGCTGCACATCGGACGGGACTGACCAAGAGACTGCCATTCGCCGACGTTCTCGTATCGGACAAAAAACACATGGGCAATCCTGTGATCACCTTATTTCAAATAGATTTGAGAATGAATGAGACCATATATCTAATGATGACGAGTGATAGAAAAACTTTGGACCTCAGGCGAATGTTGAACCACCGTCTCACTCTTTCTCAGTGCGCTACACACCATCGCATTACCGGTGCCGCTGCTCCGTTAACACTTTTTTTTTGCGATCTTCTAGTGGCAAGAATTTATGCAATAGCTGTCAGTCTAGCTAGGCCTAATGCTGATATATGCCAATGAGGCCAAACCGTTGACGGTTCGGTTGATAACAGAATCATCACGCCGTATCGCAGACGGAGTGATAGTAATGCAGAAATCTCCGTTGTGCACTCCTTAGCATGGGCTCCGAAAAGGATAGATACGCAGGCCCAAATACCGCTGGAGGTTCGAAGTTTTGAGCATCACTCCGCATTATAGAATTTATAGTTGTAACATCCTTTCACTGCTAAAAAGCGCCGGAAATTTCTTGATGAATGGGACCATCAAAAGGCTCAGAAAGCGAAAGAATATGGAAACTGACCGTTCGCGTTCTTCTCCAGCGGCCGCTATTCGCTTACTGTCATAACTCATCGCGATCTCCCGAACTCGAAACTTACCTTAGAACTTCCAAGAACTTTCGTTGCTAATCATCAACGGATAGGGGCAGATTTTCATGAATAACGTGCCTGATACGTGGCCTCGAGAATTTGAGTGACATTGGTGGTGTACAATATCCGGACTTTACCAGCCGCATCGCCAGAAGCAACATGAAATCAGAAATCTTTTGCTGCTCAAACGAAAGCGATGATCAAAAGACAGTTTTTTTTACCTTATCCAAAAACTATTAGAAAAAACGACCCACTTCGCCGGAGAATAGGTTTTTCACACAAAACTGTTCAAATATAATGCGAAAGCTTGAACTTCTGGGTACTGCGCTACGTCTCGAAAAGCCTTACCAAAATGCTGAAGCAGAAAGAAAATTTTTCTGTTTCACAATCGCATCTTTATCACAGGGCAGAACTGTTCGCTAGAACTACGAGTAACCATGCGATAGCGTAAGCATCGATGATTCCAACGCTGTGCTTGTTTTGTGGAAATATCATTTCACGGAAGTGTAGCAGGGAAATAAGATTGAGTTTCACATACACGGGCATTGCTTTCCTGCAAATGCGTGGGCTGAGCGTGGGGCAGCGGGATACCGACACGTGAAATCCACAACAAAGCGATCAATCGATCGCGATAGCGCAGCTAACATTTGAGGTGCAATGTTATTGATTGATTGGGGATTTTCTTTCCGCTTCGAAAAAAACTTCAGATAAAATGTATGCTTCTTATACTACAAGCTTTCCTCTGCACGTTAATATGCTTTTCATGCTTACAGCGGATAGAACAGGTAGTTAAAGCGCGCGTCTGGTGTAAAACATAACTTTATTTTGAATACGACAGCTCTATAGAAAGGCATTTCAAAAATAAACTGTCATGTAGCGCAATATCCAAAGATTTTAGCTTTCGAATGATCACCAACACACTTACAAAAAGTGCTTGTCCAGCGAATGTCGTCGCTTCATCATTTCTCGCAAGATAACAGAAAGGGACAGGAACAAAAATAATTGAAAAAAACCGATCGAAGGCATTATTAGGCTTTGATGAAGCGAATAAGAGGAAGAAGAAAGGTGGAAAACAAACCCACTCAAGCTCATCCTTGCGATAGCAGTCGGCACTGAATGCTCCATATATCCGTTTCGACGACTGTGACGTTCTAATTCTATTGTAAAATTAGAAATCGGTTAAGCGGACCTTCAGATTGAACTTCTTAAGTGCATGATAATCCACAGATTCTACTTCCGCAATGTAGGCGAAATGGCCATTTCAGTAGGTGGTTCGATCACTTTTTGGAGCGGAAGTGATTGCCGAAGGAAATCCTTGAGTTGACTACCTGGCAAAGAGGCAAATATGCGAACGCTCGCATACTCATTGAAGTCTCAAGAACTCATTCGTGGAAACTAATCTATTGCCGTTTGCATTCGAGTTATATCAGACCACCGCAAAATACGGGAGACGGACGACCTACTGAATTGAGTGGAGGAGAAGAAGGAGGAGGAAAACTCTCTAATTCTTATGGGACCGTAGAGCCGCAGCCTCTCCGTCTCCAGCCCGCGGCGTTTTGCGTTTAAAAATGATGTCTAAACCCCAGCGTGCTATTGCTACACTCAAAGCGTTGGAGGTTAGTGACGGAGAGGCGGTGGATTATCGGTACCGGAAGGTTTGAAACAAATGCGCTGCGACCACTCGGACGTATCGTATATAGTTCTATCTTGATGGGTACGATATATGAAATTGCTCTTGTAGAATTTTACTCAAATTTGTAATTCATGACTAATTTTTAATATTAATTTTCAATCTATAGTAACCTCATGCTTGCCTTATCACAGAAAAAACCCTGAAAGAGTGAGGAATGCCGAGGTTTCTAGATAGCCTCAGTTTCGGGTTCCTTCTTCTTTGACTTAACGAACCTCTTTATTCTGCAGGAAACCCTCTAACCCGTGTTGGAAGCTCTGTGTAGTACTGTATACTGAAAATATTCAAATGGCATCGATTGATCTTCTGACCTAATTTGGAAATTTTCGATGAGGTTATGAGTCAGAAGACCATAAAATTATGACTGGTATTCAAACACAGAGAGTAATCGCACTTCGAAGTGCTTTTACCCCCGATCCCACAAAAGTAACTTTTATCACGTATTCGCAGTACTAAATGGCACTGTAGTAAAGCTCAACAACTGTAGTCGTTATTTCTACTAGCATTAAACATTGCTTTATTAGCGCAGTGGTAGAACGCTCATTTCGGTATGAATGAGAAGCGAGTTCGACTCCACGTTGGACTGGAACACTTGCATACCACTCAGTGTACTTGGATATGTATTTGCAACATCGTAATACTGCCAAAAAGCACCAATAGAGGGAAGTTCATATAGATTTAGCATTACTTGTAGTTTCTTCAAAATCTCACTTTCTTCCAACCCCGAGATTATTGATTAAAAATAGTTTTCTTTACAATCAAGCTAGCTATCAGGAAATCAATAAATGTAAGTTTACTCGACTCACAATAACATCGTTGTCTTCTTTAGAGCCGGCGGTGATTCAGGCTGATCTAGTGAGATCAATGAAATCAATCGATTCGCATCGAATCATCACCGGCTCCGAAGAAGACGAGGACGTCGAAGACGTTCAGACCAAATATACCTCACTCAGAAACCCCGTGGGGGCAGCTTAATCATAAAAAAGCTATTAATTACTCGACATCAGGGGACAGTTTAGGGGAGGGGGGGGGGGGGCATGGCCAACTGGTTGCGGTGCTTGCTGTGACGCGCGTGCAGCGGAGCCCCACCCCTCAACTCTCTCCGGTAGTAACATCTTCCAAGTTATTTGCCTAAACTCAATGAAACGACGTCTCTCTTAGAAGCTCACCCACAAGAAAACGTCTTTATTTTTTCCGATCAAGTCGAAAATTCAATTTATAACGAATGAATTCAGACCTTACAAGATGTTACTACTAATTTTAATTTATTATGTGGAAAAAGGCAAAGGGGCGGAGGAGGAATCAAAATGTGCTGTTTATCAAAAAAAAAGCGGTCGAGAAAAGCACCACAATAATTGGAGCGATTTTTTTCTAGTGGGAGGTGGAACGAAATAAAAATGAATAATAGTAAATAGGAGTGTTAGTGAAAATTGAGAAAAACGACAAGTATAGACAGCAAAAACACAAATAAATAACAAACATAGACATAAACAAGAGAGATGTCGGCTGGCCAATACCATCTCTACTGAAAAGTTTGTTGGCGAGCACCTAAGTTCTCTCCGAGAAGAGGGAGAGTTCGCAGGGGGGCTCCGTGCGCGCGGCGCAGCATTTGGAGGTGCTCTGCGGTGACACACACGTGGTCCAATCAATCGTCAGTCAATGGTTCGATCGCGAGGAGCTCAAAGCTCTCCACTAGGTCATCCGGCCCTCCCCTCCCGAGGTTGATCAAGTGGTACAAACTTGTCTGGTGGAGGTAGCAACACTGACTTGGTACAACGCTAGGCTAGAGTTGGATTTTGCATTAAGGCACTGCTGCTATCCTCCCGGACGAGTCCGGTGGTACCAGCTGGAGCGACTCCGGGAAGTATAAATGGTTTGATAAGATTGTGAGGGCTAGTATTCAATCAACTATATGGTACTACGAATGGGATCGAATGCATCGCGCATTCCTTAGCGGTTGATCAACATCGGGAGCATTATCCATAGGGATACATGGAATGCTCGGGTATTGCCGGATTGCAACACTCCTCCCTTCCGCGAACACTTCATTGACGACGAATAGATTGACTGGAGAATGCTGCGAAGTCCCGTCCAGACGTAAGAATAACAGATCACGGATCATACAATTGAATCGCTCTAATGTTACATTCCATAGAGAAAGGAACAGGTTTAAGTCAGTGTTAAAGATGTTGAAAGTTTATTTTATAACAACTGCTTTAAAAATTTACAAGCAATTGCTACTTTTACTTCACTACGTGCAGAAGGGGAAGGAGAGGGTGGAGGGATCAAATGGTGATGTTCATTGAAAAATAAAAACGATGGATAAAGACACTACGATGTTCTGAGCGATTTCTCTATAGAGGGGGGGGGGGGGGGCATGAGGACATTTTTTGCTTGGCTAGGGCTTGTGGATGGTTCTCATCGAAGTTCTAACAAAACGGCAAGAAAATTTTCAGACTCTCTCGTTTTTTGTTGATCATTTTCTATGTATTTAAGCTCTTGCTTTCACTGTCGTTTAGAGCAGCTTCTTGAAGGTATTTCAATATATAACACTTGGACTTTTGTTCGCAGATGGACTTATCGCGAAAGCAAGAAGGTTGTTGGTGCTACACGAATGCCGTTTGGTTCAAGTGCTGCTGACACATTCCGCAGGATTAACGAGGCCCAGGGTAACGCAACAGTTGAAAAATCTTCGAGTTTTGATGGCTTTAATAAATTCAAAGCTGGAAATGGAGTTTCACGCACAATCAATGAGCCGGCCGTCTTCAAGAAATTGACCGGAAGAATATGGCAACAAAAGTCAGGAAAGTCTAAGGTCGGCCTCAGCCCCTCATATTTGCAAGCCAATTCCCTTATAGGAGCTAAAATCGAAAATTTAATGCTATGTGGGTTTTCTAATTCTCCAGCGTTTGACTTCGTTAGAGGTGATCGAGAGCATGCCTGGCCATTACAATGGCTTGCCGCAGCCTAACGCTGTTTAGAGTCAGTGCTGCTATCCTCCAATACAAGTTCAGGATCGACCTGATTTCTGTTTACGGACCCCTAAGAGATGCTTGGTTAGGTGAGCCATGAGCAATGTAGCGAAAATACATATGATAACTAGCTTATGTAAGCTCGCATATAACACGACAAGTTAGTCCGGCGATTATATATAAGAGGTGATATGACTGCTGTGAGATGAAAAATCTCTGAAATATGCTGCCTTCGCTAGCATCACCCCAATTTTTGCTGGTCGGATCGTCCGTTCACGTATTTCGAGAGGCCACCGTCGATGTTGTAGCCCACTTCCTGTTTTCCGAACGCAGACGTGTAAAACGATCCTTAGTTCAACGTTTTCAAAACGATGTTTAGTACGAACTTTGTTATGCACTGGACGACGTATAGTTTTCGCTGTCCCTATTTTCGTACCTGTAGACGTCATACCGGCCACTTCAAGCGATTTCGTATGATGCCTCTTCTACCTTTTTATATTGTGATTTCCGACCTATAAATCAGCTGTACCTCGCATTTTCAGGACAATTCTACGCTTCTAATGCCTTTTGTGTACCTCAAGTTCTTCGCTGCATCCCTCCCATGATTTTGTCCTATATACAACTTAATATATGGGAAAAAAACACTAGTCCACAATGAAATCATACATCTATCAGAAGTCGCTAAACTTGATTAGGTTCTACAAGAAATATTAAGATGCCTACCTTTTGATTTTGATATCACCTCAATCCATGCACCTAAAAGTCATTATAGGAACGGATAAACACAGAACGATGGAAATGCTTTCCAGAAATGATGCTACACATAGCATGCGATGCCATTCATGGGGACAGCCATTTCTGTTCTTCATCATTGACTGTCTTTATTCCAGCGGCAATAATGTTTCGACGGAAATGAGAAATTGGGTGAGAAAATTTTGATAAGACACCTGCTTATGAACAACAAAATCCACAATACATTGGATAGGCCACCGTCTGGTTACAACACGTATAACAAGTCTGCGAATGAACTTTTGTGCAAAAAATAAACCTCCGAAAAGAAACCGCCCACTCCCTGAACTTCAGCATGATATCTATAGGAGTCAGATGTTGAAAGTGTGTTAAATCTATTCACTGATCAAAGAGAATCAACTAGCCTCGTTGTTTGTGGAAATTTTTCAACAGAAGAGATCTCTAAAGTAATCAGCATAATCAATGATTGGAGGTAGTAAAATATAAATGTAATACATATTTCCATTACGCATCTGTCAAATCTCATTGAAGTTCAGCTGTTCTTTTGAAATTCAGTGGCGTATATTTGAAAGAACGTCATCTTAACAATCAAGCTTTGAGGACGGGAGTAAGCTAGTCCCAGCTCATTTTCTTCGTACCTGTTTACTTTACTGCATCAAGGGCTTTTGCTGTAATTTTTATATTTTATGGACGGTTTTTTAACGCGGATCATTAAGCTGCGCATTGAACCTGAAAACTATTGTCAAGGCTCGGTGATTCACAAGAAATTTCTTGGAAGCATCATTTCGCTTACTTCCCTTGCTTCAGGGCGCTAAAAAATCAAGTTAAATAAACCAGATTAGATTTTGAAATCTATACTTTTTGAACTGTCAAACGACTAAGAACTTTACTGCAAGGCCAGTCATAAACGATAGCGAAGGACGCAAGGTACTGCGGAAGCAAAACGCAGGTTTTGCTCATCGTCTTTACAGCGCTTAAAAAACCTGCATTTGCCATTCAGCTAAAAAGCTAAGTTCATATCTAAAATCAGCATTTCTCAAGTTATCTAGTGATTTTTTTGAGCTTTAATAAGTTGCCTTTGCTTTGTGAAGAAGCTATATGAACACGAGTAAAAAGAAATCTCAATCGCATCTCTACTTCTATAAACGTGTTGCTCGAAAAATGAGAGAACTAAGAGTTGATACTTTTGAAACAAACATAGCTAGGGTGATAATCACTGTTATCTGTGAAAATTTTTTTGCATCACATTCCACCTTGGTACAAGCGGGATAAGTTGTTGGAAGCAGCACAAAATTAATCTGATTTGAAGAAATTTTCTTGGAATCTCTGCAATTATCATTTTCCATCATCCGCCTCAATAATTGAAGGTGAATCATTGCTATATTCCGTCATGACATGGAAATTAATAACGGGAACGTTTTACATCAGCCTCTTTTGCTCCACAGCTTTCGTCTCGGACCCCTAAGTCTGCACTGGTGAAAAACCACTCAAGATTCCAACCTTTGAAGTTTAAGTTGAGATTGAAAGCAAGAAGAGACGCACATCTTCAGGACCATATAATACCACTCGACAACATCGACGAAATATACGACCGGCTCGTCAAATATCATGGCGTTAGCGCTATGAAAGCGAGAGTACTAGAGTCACGCAGAGACACTCGTCTTTGCAGACACCCTAGCTGATTCGTCAACGAGGAATCGAGCGAGCTACAGACAACCGGAACGTCACGCCCAAACTTGCAAAGCGCTGCAGGGAAACGATAAAAGAAGGCCTCAATGAGAAAAGAGCACCAGTTATGACAGAAGCTGCAGAGGGTGGAAAGAGCATTCACAAAGCCCAGCGTGCGCCAATTTTGAAACCTGATCACAATTTCGCTGCTCCAGCACTCTAGAAAGGCTTTTCTATAAACAAGCTTCGTATCGAAACTGTTAAGGTTTGAGTTATGGAACGGTAATAAAAGTTCGAGGATGTAGCAAACGTTCTTGCCCTACAAACCGCTGTAAGATGGATTGCAATTTATTCTTTCTTTCATTCTACAGATATATAGATCTTTATAGGTAATATTTAGGAATTTATGAGGAATATGGTGATAGCTTTATCAACCTTCTACTTAGCGTATTTCTGCGCTCATATGCACACCAAATTTCTGGAATTGTTACTATAGTTTATACAGAATATTTATAAGCAACTGATGAAATATTGGGTACAATATTGGGTTTCGAGAAGCACTTTTCGACTCTTTAGTTTCTTGCCTTTTCTTAGAAATTATGTGAGCATGATCGTTATATGAATCAATCTTTTTAGTGGGATATAACAATGGAAATAAAGTCATATATTACCTCCGACGTGTTTCTACGCGTTTTTCGTTGGCCGGAAATTTTCCATGGACATCTAGTTTATATTGGAAATTTAAATTTTAGGGACTTCTATATTTTTGAAAACGCCATTATCAGAAGCGTAATTAAAAATGAGTTTTATTCTCGATGCGTTGTTTTTACTGTGTTAAGGTACGTGAATGGCTCTATGGATGAGGTCACGCAACGAGTCAGCAAACGGCACCGAGGCGTATAGAGTTGTGAATGTCTTTCAAGATTTTAGTTGTGCTTGATAGCACAAATAGAGTCTATTCTAAAACTAGGTCTGACTTTTTGAAAAGCCGCCTAGGAAGCTGAAAGATTGGAAAGAAGACTACGTTTTGCACTTCTGAACTTACGTAGCTTAGATTAAGTCTTAGTAGCTGGTTTACATGACAATGTCGAATGAGAACTAAAGCCTGAACACATAGAACGACGAAGAAGAGTTTTTTTCTATAACTATATAGCGAGAGGCTTTCAAATTTCTGCGATATGGTGGGCCTTAAATAACGCAAATGTAAGCGATTATACGCGTCAAACTGGAACTCATTTTGTTTCCTTTATTACGGCGCACAACAGAGGCATTATTGAAAAACAAGTACACTATCAAAAGTGTCGACATTTCGATATATAATCATTGCTGGATTTTGGAAAAGCGAACACTACGTCTGTCTTGAAAATATTCTCATTTTGTAAAGACCAGTGAAATTGCGTTCAAGTCGAAGCAGCAATATGCACCAGGATGTCATCACTACCGCTGCTATTAAAGGTGCAAAGAAAAAGCTCGAACATTCCATAAAAGTCTGTAAAACTGGGATGAAAGCATTGTTTTTGGCTGGATGTCAACTGCTAAGTCATTGAAAAAGTCATGAGCTTCGCGCGCAAGTACTAGCGATGCAATATGTCATCGTATTCCTTTAAAGAGCTTCTGACTACTTCTTCTGTGTATTTAGGATAATCTTTTTTTCCTCCTGTCAAGAAGAATTGTTTTTTTTTAGGAATTTCCATCAGATACCTAGACGTTGGCACTGCGCCAAGTAAGGGAACTGAATAATCTGCGAGGCCGTACTCTCTCTCATTTTTCTTCACCCTGCAGCCTATCATCCGCTCAGTCCTTTAGTTGTCCTTACCTTCTTTTTCGCAAGGTTTATTTTTTGCAGCAATCTTGAAGCCATATTTTTGGTTACGTATTTGTGGCTTGTGGAGAGCTAAAGAAGTCATAGGACTTCAGGAATATATTTGTGTAGCCCTGAGGTTAGACGTGTCCTGCAATGCATAGTGGATCGATCGATGATTCAGTCATGAGTTCAAGACACACAAAGCCTTCTATTCTCTCTGATGTTCTCAAATTGGTAGCGAACTGCGCCGGGACAATAGCAGCATTGACCTTGAAGTGCGGAGGACTATCAGATGTCACTGTGCTGGCCAACTACAAATCCATCCACCTATAATAATTCTTAATGAAGATGAATGCCTAGCGTGGCACATCTCTCAGGGATCGCTTGGAGCCAAACTCTTTCGTCGTTAGCGCTTTTTGGTTTTCAAATTAATCTGAATGCTAAGACTAGCTACCATATGTTCTGCAGCTTTCACGCATTTCAAACTCCAGTACTCGTCAGTCTGCTATGTCGGATGTAAAAATTATTGACTCTGTCTGGCTTATTAATTCACACTTCTGTGCTGAAGTACGAAGTAGAGTAGTCAAGATCATATGAACTTCAGTTTCTTCTACACCTTTGCTACCACTACTTTTTGAGAAAGACTGGTGTGGCTCTCTTCGTAATTGTAGTCATGAACATGGGATTTCGTGAAAGACTAGTTGTACTGCAGCTTATCTTCTCAGCGACCACGCTTCGTTTCTGTTGTTCCTCAAGATCACCCTCCTAGTGGGTCTTCAACGAGTAGTGACGTGCTTTCAGTTAACAATTCACTAAGTGATTTATCTTCAATTATTGTCTTGCTTATGCAATTTATACCCTTGACAACACGAAAATAAATCAGTTGCTTTAGATAGAGGTGAAGCGAGAACTAAGCACCTAACACGATTCCAGTTTTCCGAACATTGTGAGTTTATCCTGATTAAGAGAAAACAAACGAGAAACCAATCTCACTCGCTGGAGAGGAATTTTTCAAAAAGTGTTAGTAACCATTGAAAAGCTGAGACTTGATGCTACAGCCCCACGTCGCCGGTTTTCCAAAACAGCCCTATCTGATGCTGTGGTATCCAGATCAAAAATTCTGCTCTATAATCGCCTTTCGCCTTGATTTTTTTCACCACGTATAATCTGCTGGAAGCCGTAAAGCGTATCAATGCGTGGAGAAATTTTCATATTATCTCACACGTCCGTTTTATTGAAATTTGTTTGAAAGCGCAGGAAAAGTCTCCAATCGAATAAAAATATCATACGAAAATCAAGAAAACTTATCTTGATCAGCTGACGCGAGTTTGGTAAACTAGTCGTAGAAGTTCGGCTGGCGTTTCGGCGACCCGCCTTCTTCAGAGCCTGGACGTATGTAGTATTAGTCACTTAGTTAGACTAATACTGCATACGCCAAGGCTCTGAAGAAGGCAGGTCGCCGAAACGTCAGCCAAACTTCTACGACTAATTTACCAACCTCGCGTCAGCTTATCAAGATAAGTTTTCTCGATTTACGTATAACAATCAATTATGCCGAGGTTTATAGAAAATCGAACTTCCGAATAAAAATATATCAATCGTCCCGCTTCTCGTCGCCCCGTCCCTGCCACGTCTTCTGCTGCGACCATCGACTTGTCGAATAGCCAGTAAACAACCTGCCGAAAACGTGAAACTCGACCTTGCTTTCCCTATTAAACCGTATTTTTGAAAATAAGCACATCGCTAAAATCAGGTAACATTACGCCACCAGATGTTTACTAATGGCCTAAGAAGGAGGTCTGTTCGGCGAGGCTTGGAGTTCAACTCAAAAGGCCAGTAGAATCAAAAGAGCATTATGAAAAGCAAACACATTTTTGGGTTCTCTGAGCCTGCACTCTAGTTTGTGTACTAGCACTCTAAGAAAGGAGTTTTGTCTAGCAAAATGTGAGTGAGATGAGAGAAAAAATACGTGGTATCTTAAACATGATTTCATTTTGGATGGTGGACCGTTGCATAGGGGTGCTTTGAAAAAGCGGCAAAATAGGGCTGTACCTTGACGTCTCAACTTTCGAACTTTTCTAACACCTCTATAAAAAGTTCCTCTACAGCGAATATGATCGGTTCTTCATTTGTTCCCGCCTGATCAGAAAGAACCCGTTGTATGATTCTCGCTTACTACGTTTACTATATCCCTGTATGCATTGATTTTGACATCCAACTAGCTTGCTTTATTTCGTTTTGATACCAGCTCTTAACATAACAAGCATTGCTGCAGTACAGCTCTAGTTCTATACAATTTCTTCTAGAGGCAAGAACCTTCAATATTTACATGTTGCGAAATTTATATTAAGCAAGAGTGTGCCTGCAGAATGGACCAAAATGCAAATGCGAAGTTTCGCACCTGATATTTCATTCGCGATCACTCAGATCTCTCTCGCAAAGCGTGTAAACAGCGTGAAAGATTAACTGGATAAGCTGAGAAAGTACCTCTTTTGAACGGTCTCTTACCATACTTTATTGCACAAACATTTTTCCTTCTCGCATTCAATTCGGTTCCATGCAAAGAAGCTCCCAAGTGTCTTCAAATATCTTGCGCGTTGTCTCCTTAGATAGGCAAAAACCCTCCCGTGAATATCGTAGAACGGTGGTCAAGGCGGTTCCCTTGCCTTTCTAGAGGCAGCCGCGCTGAGTGTGATGGAAAGAGATCGAGATATTTTCATGTTTCCTGATGGCTTGCATCAGTCAGTAGAGCATCACCAACCCTAGGTCTGTGGTATCTCAGTCCGTTGAAAGCATTTCTTTTTGTGCCATGTTGTCAATTATTAGACCAACGAAATCCGTTCGTTCGGAAATTTTACGTCACGTACGACAACGACTTCTTATACTGTATCTTACACTACTTGTGTTACTTACTTTGGGAGATAATGAAATGAGATGAAGATAACCTGAAAGTAAGTGCACATTTTCTCAGACTGCATCGTGCGCGCTCAATAGTTACAGTTACAGCGATGTGTTACTGTAGAGAATTGTACGCTGATACGTCAACGTGGATTCGTTCGAGCTACAGACAACCGAAACATTATACCCAAACTTGCAAAGCGCTGCAGAGAAGCGATAAAAGAATACCTCTATGAGGAAGGAGCACCAGTATTGACAGAAGTTGCAGAAGTTGGAAAGAGCATTCACAAAGTCCAGCGAGGATTTGCCAATTATAAGACCAAGATGATTGCAATCTGATCCCCTGACGGGAAACTTACAGCTTTCAAAAGGGCAATGGAGAAAATCATTCACTATCACTACTCGGCTTTCTTCGCTAGCCATGTACGCTTACGGTTATATAAATTGAAAGAGGACGAACCTGCCGTTCTACCAGTCCTCCCTTTAGAAATCCTCCATGCTTCATCGTCGTTAAATAATAGAACAGCACCTGGTTAAGGCAGGATTATACCAGAACACCTGAAGAACCTGCCGCCAGTTCTCATCAACACCCTGGCTCGGCTCTTCACTCGCTACCTGCCAGTATGCAAAGCTCCCATCCAATGAGTAACCAGCAGGACCGTGTGGTTGTTCAAAAGGAACACCTTCACGACATAGGCAATTATCGCCCAATCTGCTTGCTGTCCGTTGTCTATAATCTCTTCACTTGAGTCACTCTAAACAGGACTGACAAAACACTGGACGAAAGACAGCCATGCGAGAAAGCAGGATACCAAAAATGTTTTAGCACCATAGACCCCATCCACACCAATACAAGACTCGTCGAAGTTTCACGAGAGTACAAATTACCGCTCTGTCTCACTTTCATTGGTTTGAAGAAATTCACTGCCATCCATCAAAACGTCATGCGAACATTAGAATGAGACGATATAGGTGCGAAAATCAACGGCCGACAATGAAGCCATCTTCGCTTCGCTGATGATATCGTCCTCATAACACTAAGCATCAGCCAAGTGGAACGAATGATGAACGATTTCGGCAACGCCTGTGGAGAATTCGGTCTTTAACTAAAGCTAACTAGAACAGTGTTTATGAAAAACAGATGAGCTTTGAATGTTCCATTCACGCTCATTGAAACGAAAATATCCGAAGGCTCCACTTACGTCTATTCAAATCAAAAAAAAATCAACACCAAAAAATCAAAGTCGTGAAATCAACACGCTGAACGACCTTGCTCCGGAGTTAAGCGGGAGGAAGCGAGTGGCTTGGGGAACGTTCAAGAGCATCGAGGATGCAGTAAAGAGGACAAAGAACATCCTACTCCATGTTCATTTTTTTGGACTCAACGATTATTCTTACCCTAACGTGTGCGGCAGAAGCTTGGTCGCTAAGTGAGAAGAATGAAAGATTACTTGGCTCTATTGAACGCGCAGTGGGAAAGTCGATGCTAGGAGTATCCCGTATCTCGTAAATGAGAGGAAGGATATGAAGTTTAGACCAACGTCAACGATCGAAGATCAGAGACGCTTCTACTCGCCAGGATATCACAAGCAAGGTGAGCCGGAAACGTGATGCGCTTCAAAGACAACAAATGGACGAGAGCCGTTACCGACTGGATTCCTCACAATATCAAGCGCTCAACAAGAAGGCCACCGACCCGTTGGTTCTATTTCTTCACTAAAGGCATAGAAGAAAGATATGATGCTTAGCGAAACCATAAATTAGGAGGAGACACTGCACAGCTTCTGCACGCGATAGGAAGGAATGGAAGTGTTGCTGGTACCCGCTTGGTCACTCGACGATCAACGGGACGACAGGTGATACAGGCGATGATATCACTGCCGATTTCTTTGGAGTTGGTGGTTACAATCTGCATATACTTTTCGCAGGACGTATGACATCATTTATTCATTTCATTTCAAAAGAGGAAATTTCATACCAGTGGAGGACTACGTGCGCAGTGAATATTTCTAATACTAATGCTTGACGTCAACAGATGGGTGCTTAAGTGGAGCATCTGACAGCAATCGACTTTCTATTCCGTGTTTATTACGTGTACAACAATTTTTGGTAGTGAGTTAGGATAAACTCGCCAAAGAGATAATTATATATTAAGCTTCGACGAGCATGTCCATGATTGCTATGTGATCTACGAATCGTGATCAGTGCCTATATTCCTCTCGCTCACTTAGTTCAGCTCCAATCAAAGAACAAGATGAGAGTGGGTTTACTCAATAGATTATGCACAACGAGGTTTTCTCGACCAATTTTCAGACTAGATGTTCATGTGCTAATCGTCCATTTGTCTAAATGCTTTCTTATGCGATCTTATAGTAAACAAACAGATTACAGTTTTACCGTTACGAATTTCGTAGCGCTACTAGAGATAAAAGCAATCCTAACTCAGCTCATACATTGACCATTTTTTTGAATTCCTCTGAGTTGATTCTAGGTTTTATTTTATTTGCACCATTATTTCCAATCTAAATAAATTTTCTAAGTTTCGACTGTCAGCACCTGTCTACAGTGTTCTGCAATCCAAGCTATCTTCATCCTTTGTGAATATTTTCTGCAATATCGAAGTTGCGTCTCAAGCATCTTGTTTTGAAGGCGTGAGTCTGTACGAAATTTCTTTCTCCTTTGCGAAAAAGAACCCATATTAATAAGTTTGGTAATTTGTGTCCTATTCATTACTTACGTATAGCGAATAAAAGACTTTACACAAATGAACAGGTGACTCGATTTCTTATTGAATAATGGCACCAGGAGGTGTAAGAGATCATTTTATTGCTCTTGTCAAGATGTTGTCGATTTCCGCATGAGTTATACGGCTAGCTATGCAACGTTTCAAATTTTTCCCTTGCGAGTTATGAAATATAGTTCTTGAAGGAGGCAGGATTGTACTGCGTGGAAAGAGTCGAATATAGACCATGAGAAAGAGTGCAACAGGATATATTAAAATATGCATAAACAAATATTTGTCACGAAATCTTTCGCTTCTTTACAGCTGAGACGGCAGATATTATATCCTCTTCAGATATTTTTTTGAGCGCTGGAAGTGTAGTGCTTTGATAGGATATGTCAACCGTGTCATTGTGATAACGTTTCAATGATCTCGTTTGAAGTATGGGATCTCTCAGCTTTCTAGTCACTCAGCTTTGCAACAGAAGTGCTTGCACTGCGGAGTTTTGTGTCACTGCTTGATCTTGTTATCAATTTCTTCCTAGAGTCTCTAAGATGTCCTACCCCTTTGTCAGGGCGGCGCATAGAGTTCCACTTGTTTGTGTGGAATGAAAAGAAATTAACCCCCATCGAGTAGGCTTTTATACAGACGATGTTGTCGTTGCCTTTGATCGGTCATATGTGCAAGAATTAGTTTTTTCCATGCTTTACAGTGAAATTTGCTAAACATCCCACTTTGACATCCACCTATATCACCGAAACATCATGATGTGATCAGTAAATACGAACAAAATTCAGTTTCTCTCTCAAATAACTGGAAGGAGGTGGATATAAAAAATAGTTAGTATAACTCAATACAAAGCGGGCGCATGAGGCGCAGTGGTTAGAGGTGGTCTGTGTCGCACAAGGTCGATGGTTCGATTGCGCGCTCACTACTCACCAAGCGAGGCAACGTTCCGTGGGCGGTAAACTGGTACCAGATTTGAGCTTTCGAATAGTAATCAACACTGTTATGAAAAATTCCTATCCAGAAAATGAGATCGGTTTCTCATTTTTTGCTTTGCAAAGAACAAGTCCGAAGAAAAAAAGCTTCAATATCAGTTAAAACTATGTTCCATTTCGTCAGTATGCAGGTTTTTTTTTAATAAATGTAAGAAACTTCCCAAGCCCTGACATTCTATCTTTCCAAAATAATTCTTATAAACATCTCTTCTGTGATGATCCATAATTAATGCAATCATGATACTGTCTTCTCGAAAGCCCTTATTTACTGCATGTGCGGGAAAGGCGGTAAGCGGCAATACAAATTCTCCAGCGTGTTTTGTGGCAATCGGTGCAAGATATATGAAACATACGGAACCCATAGGATTAAGAAAGATTCAATTACAACCTGTCCAGTTTCATAGTTGCTTACACAAACCTCATATCCGTAACCATAATCGGCAAACTAAAACTCAGGCCAAATGTCCCACAAAGAACACATAGAGCGCAGACATATAGCCAACGCGCTTAACATGGCGTTCCACTCCCACTCATGATCCAAAACCTTGCACTTAACAATATCAAATATGTGGTACCTTTCGTATTCAAAGAAACATATTAACATTCGCTGTGCATGATTTTTTCACAGGAGTGTTAGTAATTCGTAAAATGCTGCAATCTTTCGTTTCGAGTGTTTTCTTAAAAAAAAACGGCTCACATTTCAAAATGCCAGATAGCCAGTTTTGAGCGGCGCATGTGATGTAGTCTGCTAAAAAAGGGCTGACTTATAGAGCCCGATATAAGTGTTTCGACCTTCCTGTCTCTGATCAAATTCGCACATGGTAAAGAGATTTTGCTTTTTTTTGCACTACGGGAGCAGGCGGATGTTGCAGTTTCAAAACGCTTGTCGATCGATTGACCTTTCCTCGAGTCTTAAAAAAGTACGACTCTTGTTTTTAATTGGGAGTTGTTTCTTGTAGCTCCAGACTGAACGTCTGACTCTAATATTAAAGGGCTTTCTCTACACCTTTATGTGCGTTTCATGCTTCCAGCGAAGTAATACTGCAATTGCGCTATCAATGTAAGAGAAATTTTTTTGTAAAATTTACAGCGATATAAAAGGTTATTTCGAAAACCGATTACAGGAATAGACTTCGCATTGGATTTTTTGGAACTATTCCAAAATCTAAATCCCAAAGCATTTAGATATGAACTTTTGCCTTAAAATGAGCTTCTGACTGCGCTGCAGTTTTCAAAACAAAATGTTTCTCATGCGCTGCACATAAAGCGCATTTATCTTCCATGACAGAGTTCGTCATCTAGGCACTTAAACATCATCTGATAGCGAAAATTTCGTTGATTCCAACACTATACTTGTTTTCCGGAAAAGCCATTTCGCCGCACTGTAGATGAGAAAGTACTACTGATTTTCACATGCGCCGTGTGAACTGATATCATCAAGCGGTAGACCACGCAAGAGCGATGGGGTGCGATTCTTCTTGTTCAATTTAGGATATTTCTTCTCTTTGACAAGTAATAAGGATAAAACATATAATGATGATGCCTGAAGAATTTTTCTAAACTCTCACATGATTTTTGTGGTTGGAATAAATTGGCTTGCACTTGCGCTTGAGCTTGACAGCGGATTCGTTTGGCAATATATAAGAAAAATGAGAAAGAGCAATAAAGCAAACTTTTTCTGACATTTTAAGTACTAGAAACTTGGAAAGCATTACGAAACGGATATCAAAAAATCAATAAAAATTCTCCATAGTACACTCAGTCCGTTTGAAGCATTTTTTTATTCAAAATGCTACAGAGTTGTAAGGAGGTCTTTAGGAAAAAAATCATTATTTAAATACCAAATCAATTTCTATCAACGCAGTTTATGATGTTTTGAAAAACACTGATGCGGTGTAGAATTCAGACAAGAAAATCCAATTGCCGAAATATAGCGATAAATGACTGCTTTATTGGAAAATTATGAATTAATGTATCTACTATCGACTTATCCAAAAGTATTATATGTCGAGATTTCAGGAAGCAGTACTATCAGATCGATTAATATGTTTTGACGCTACAGAAATGCACCCTTAATTTAGTAACCAGAAGTAATTAGAATTACATGGATTTCGTATCACCCAATTGCGCATTTTTTACAAAAATTTTGGCTTACAACCGCCTTCTGAAAAAAAGAAGTCTGGAAAACCATGTAATCTGCTTTGAAATGGATCTGTTGTGCAGTTAAATCTGCTTGCTACTCATGTGCAAATAGAGTCTAGGAAGCAATGTTAGTGTAGTGGCGCTCAAGCTTGATCTTGAGTCAATGATTCGGTAAGGATGACGAGGAAGTAGTTGGCGAAGTTCAAAGCCGCAGAGAACAGACTGCAGGACCATTCGCACTCGGTCCCTACTCCATTATTTTTGCACTCCGCTTCACTAGCAAGTTCTCCTACGCGTCATTCGTGTATAAGTAGGTAGCATTGTTTCCAAGGTGGCCCATTTTCGAGCAACAAAGGCAAGAACTCTACATAAGTGATCGGAATAAAACGTGCAGATGAGCTGTAGTAAAGTCATGCAATTTTTCCACTTCTGGTCAATAAATTCGTTTATTACTCTATTGTCTAAACCTACGGAATAAAGCAGCAATATCTGCTGTGATAGACTTTGTTATTATCACAATTCAAGGCCAACTGATCTTCAGCAGCTACGTTTCTGTCCAATTAGAGGCCATTCCCCCTCATTCTTGTGAATCAAATCAGAAGATTTGACGCTTGTGTAAAAGTAAAGCAAGTTTTACTTAAACATCTCTGATGACCAGAAACCAATTCACATGACTTCAGATTTTTCGTCGGCTGTACAAAGACGAATTTACTACTGATTAGTGTGAATACTAGGTGCGCAATTCTCGTGTTCACCTCGATTATTCAAGCAAACAATGCAGAGAAACTTTATCAGTGAGGAGCCTAGTAAGATGTTGATGTTAATTGAGCTTGACATGCTATGGTTCGCAATGTCAAGCTTTTACATATTGGCCCACAGCATTTCGTTATCAAAGCGTGCGCCTTTGCAACCTCTGCGACCGACACCGAAAATGAAAACGGAAGTATTTGATAGATAAACAACGCCAAGAAAAGACAAGAGCGCTGTAGTTTCTTGAATAAACGGAATATTGCTGAGAAGCTACTCATTGGAAGAAAATCTCGGATTCTAAGGCATTCGCATGGCACTTTGTTAGGATAGATGCAGATTCTAACACGTAATTCCGGTCGACTCTACGACTGCGACGCGATCGCGACATTCTGCTTTTTACTGAGCATTAGCGGATATATCTGCGAGGCGATCGTCGGCTACTTGATCGACGTCGTCGATGCGCGTTCAGGCGCCTTGCATTAGTACGTTGTGCTAAGATGAGAAGCTTTTATTATATGTAAGTGCATAATCTTGAACCGCAACTTCGTGGAGACACGAAAGCACAGTTTACTTAATAGCAACACTGAGACTTCGCTTAACGCAGCGCACTAACAAAACAAACGATCCGTGTTTTATTTGACTACAGTGACGCGCAGCATATCCTAATACAACTGTATAGAAATTAGCTTAGCATTGCAAATCCACACCTTTCTCACTGCTGCAAATCGGTCAGAAAATATGACCGTTATCGAATTCTTTTCATTCTGTGCGTTAGCTGTCTTCATGAATCGCAGAGCATCTTTAGTTTATGCTAAATGCAGATAATCGCTAACGACAGCAGTGTACCCGGCGTAATCGTCGGCTGCTTGATTGGCGCAGTGGTCGGCTCAGTGATCGGAATATCTGCATCGACTGCGGCTTCTCCGACTTCTTCTTGTCCCACTTCTAAACCTGCTTCTTCTGCTCGCATGTTGTTAAATGAATCATAGCCATTTATCTTTTCTCCTTTTTACAACTCTTATCATCGTGTCACAGGAGTGAAAACCTACTGATAGTCTGATAGAATACTTTATTTACGTATTTTACAGTACTGAAAAATATCATGTTGTTTATAGAAGTGCTATCATCGTTTACGTGGTAACAAAAAATTTATTAGTAAGCTCAGTTTCTTCTTCTCTTATCTTAATCGGTGGTGACATCTATATCACTTCGGTGATTAATATCAGCTCCGCCATTTGAGAGATTGAGCGAGGATATGCTTAGCCACTTCACTCTATGATACTTACCTATCTCAAGGAAAATTGCACTCATGGGATAAAACAAGGAAGGGACTACTTTGGAGTTTTCTTCACATGCTGCTTCACTTTCTTCAAGGGTTCTTAGTATGCACCCAGAGGCAAAAATCTCAGGAATTCAAAATAACTTTTTTGAAAGTTCTTTAACAGCTCTATTGCACTACAGATACATGATTATGCTTCACAAGCACTGGTGAGAATCTTAACAAGGTGAGAAGGCAAAGAACTTTTTGACCGAAAGCTAATCTATAACAAGCGCAGTGAACGGAAGATTGTTAGACAGCAGAATGAATGAAAGAAACGCTGAAATCTGCACTTTGAACGAAAACGATTTCCTTGTGCACAGAAGGAGAAAGCATTTATCGATGGATTAAGACGTTTCTAAATAAGAAGATACACTTCACTTTCCACTATCTTTCCAAACTTGATTTCAATGGCGTCGTAGGAATTTTTGTGCGAGAATATTGAAATTTGACCGCTGAGCACCAACCGCTAGCTGTAAACATTTAGTACAAGCTGCTCGTAGAGTGTGCATTATATATAAAGAAATTAGAAGCTATCGAAGAATATCTAAGGTGACCTTTCACTTTGAGACACCACAATTATAATTGTGTAACAAGACAGTAACTCAGTCAAAAAATAGTTAGTAACAACATCATCTACTTTTTATAATACTGCGAATGACATAAACAAATTTGGAGACCTTAACCTGAATGTTTCGTTGTATTATTCTAACTTGAACTGTATAAGAATGTCTTTTCGGAAAAAATTGGGATATTTCAAGTCATCTCATCGTAGTTGGGGAATGTCCAGTGAGACCACTAACGACAGGGAACGAAAGTTAATTCCATCCGTGACCTAAAGCTTAGAAAACATCAAGTCTTGATAATAAAGTCCTGCTAATCGTGAAGGTGTGCATGAATTACTAGTGAAAACAATATAATTGTATTTTTACTTTCTGTTGAATAATAACTATTTGAGAATGCTTTGGTGAGTGTTTTCAGAACATTGGGCAGTAGTGTTATTTTTCAAATAACCAGGTCATACAGAATGTTGCCGAATGTTTGACGAGTGTATAGAGGTCGTAAAAGAACAATTCAAATGCAGAAATAAGTATTAATTGCGTAATCATAAGCATAATGCATCTGATGTCCAGGCAACTTATCAATTCGATTTTTCATTCGATTTAACGCGCCTTCTTATGTTGTGCAGATGGAAGTACTTCATCTATTTAAATCATACCTTATCCTCTTTATCGATAAAAATTTACGAGTTGAGCATTGATTCCTCTAAAATGTCAAAACATTGTAAGCTTCATGCCGTCACTACTCGCTTTTGTATGACTGATTCATCTCAAAATCTCGACACTTATGCACCAAACCACTCTCAGGTTCTTGCCACCAGCAATCGTCCATTTCTGTGAATTGAAGAAGCCTTTTTCATTTGTATTCGGTCCACGATCCGGACGATATGCTTAGAATTAGGAAAAGTTCTTGGTGCGTAGTTACAGCTATAAGAATATTGCATATCTTACTAGATTCGCACCACACGCCACGTTTAAATTGCGCTACGCGATCGGCACTGGCTCGACTGCGAAACTTATGATTTTTTGGCTGTAATGTCGCACTAAAAAGTTCTTGACGAAGACCAAGCAAATCATTGAAGTGGCTGAGATTTGTGTTATCAAGTGATTACTGAAAGTATGAGAGAAAAGCCTTGTCCAGCGAAAGATGCTTCAATGTGAAATAAAATTTTATTTCTACTGCTGCAGTCAAGCATAAAATTGAGGTTGTCGTATGATTAATGAAAGTGAAACAGAATGAAAAATACGATCTTCCGAATAAGGGAGCGGGTATGGGAAAATGTCAAGGAATCATCCATGTTTAATAAAAAGTGTAAAAGAAGAATGTGTGACAGCATATCTCACTTTAACAACTTGTATTCTGATTAGGCATATACTCTGTTCTGTTCAATCAGCGCTGATTTGATCGATTTTGGATCGATAAGTTGGTGGTTGAGATCCCTTTATATGAAATGTTTATGGAGGATGTGCCATCTGAGTTTTCTGACAGGATAAACCATACAAATGACTAAATCTTGCCGATTTACAGTAAATTCAATATCTGCTTATGTTCTACTTTGGAACAACACTCAATATGTGGAGCCATCATATTTTCACTGTATTATTCAAGTCTATTGATACATATAAGAATATACCGGCATTAATATCATATTTTCACGACTGCTGCTTTACCGTATGTGGTTCATTTCTATCAGGCGGCAAAAATATAGGGAACGACCCTTAGCCCTGAATAAAGAGTTTTCATTGCAATTTCAGTTAATATTCGAAAGCTCAGGTCTCTGATTTCGATGCCCCGTAACCATTTGAAAAAACCTTTTATAAAGATATAGAAAAAAAACATTTCTGTTTATTAACACATAGTTCCCGCAGAACACTACTTTTTCTCCAAATTATATGTGATTATCCGATAGGCAAAGCTTCGACGAATCCAATGCACTGCTTATTTTTTAGAAACACAGCCTCACCCTTGTGTATCAAAAAAATTAAGACAAAGCTGCAAAGATGCTGACATTTTTTTAGACTACTGTGTATGAATATCCGTGGATTGACACGATATCAATAGATTCCGCTGGCGCGATATACATGTGCCGTTCGCTCTTTGTTATGTAGGCCAGTATTTTTTTTTCATTATGATGGAAACTCAGATGAAGCATATGATTCTGACACCTGAGGATTGCCTCAAAACGTTCACATGCTTTTTGTGCTCAAATGCAATCCACCTAAGCTTTGGTTTAAGCTTAAACTCACCAGCAGATTCAATTCGCAATATAAAATGAAAATTATAAGCCATAGCTCGAGGACTGTAGAACGAACTTCTCTAATTCTGGTAAAAAACACCGAAAACCTATACAAAGTGGATAAAACGTATTCAACTGGAAAAAAAAAACGTCAAAAACGATAGCGCCTCACGCGTATGAAACACAATTCTAACTTCCTTGCTACAACTCTATAAAGAAGCATTGCGAAAGAACAAGTATATGTTCGAAAATTCTGAGATTCGTTATTTGACGATTATTAATAGGTTAAGGGAGAAGATTTGTTCAAAGAAATAAATAAGCGTGATATTAATAAAAGTGCGAGAAAAATGTTGAAGATAATTCATTTTGACTGCTACAGCGCTGTAGAAAGGCTTTTTGATAACCAACTATGAAAACAATTTTTTGAGATATGAGATTTCAACTGAATATTATCACTATTATGAAAAATTTATTTCTGGAGGAAAATTACTTATGACTCTTCGTCGATTTTCAGATAAGTACTGTCGTAAAAAATAGCTACGATGATTTGGTAAAAAGAAGATAAATAGTTTGCACTTTCAGACCTCTATCGAATATCTTAAGAGAAGTATTTCTAGGAAAATCCACAGGAACTACCCATCTTATTTACACTATAGAGTTGGCTGTAACTATTGAAGACACAGAAGAAGTTTTGAAATTCGTGGAAGATTTGGCGCGTTTTTTGAATTACTGCTCATGAGTAATCAAGATAAAAATCGGTCCCATAGCAACGAGCAGCTTGCAATATCAACAACGCAATTGGTCCAGAAACTACTATCACATGTAGCACAGTGGATGTTTAGGAAGTTTAGTGAAGGACACGCATTTCATCAATGTACAAACCGTAACTCCTTTGTATCACGCTCATCAGATGCCATGGGGAGAGCTATCACCGCTGGTGATCCTCAGAAGACCACACATATGCTGCACAAGTACTCGACGTCGGCCAATCTACCATTTTCGCATTTCAGACAAGCTACAAAGGTATTTACGGTTTCGTCACGCCTCGAAGCTGCAATAGCTTTTGCGCCAATCTGATATTTCTGCCACTTCACTGTGCCATGGTTCATATTCGAGACACGAAACGAAATAAAGGAACAAGATTTTGTCCAAAGTATTCGATTCTGGTCCAGCACTTTTGAGTATGGATCTGTAGATTTCATTTTGACACCAATATGATAATAAATTTTCATGTCGTTACTGCTTCTGCTGTTTTCTTGAGAATCTCAAAAGTTTGAAGTTCGTTGACATAACTTGGACTTTTTTTGATCGTTTTCACTCTAGAAACTTCTCACTTCGAATGTTTATTTTATTAAGATTGTTGATTTGGCGACACGATCACAATTCTTCGGTCTTTAACGCGCATCTCGGGAATCTGATAGGATGTTGAAAAGCATGGGGAATCCCTATAAGGCAAGCTGCTCACAGAACAATGATAGATGTATTCCGTATCTAATAAAGCACTAAGCACGTGCAGCGCACTGGTCAGTGGTATGATGTTATGACTGTAAACTCAAGAATGTTAAGTTATATGCAAAACATGAAACTCTGCACAAAAACTGAACTTGCATCTTAACCTTTCTAGTGGTGTTCAGTTTAGAGTAGTCATATTTACCTTCACATACGCATTGCATCTAATTTCATTTGCTGCGACAGCAAATTCTCTGTTTGGAAAGATGTTTGTTAGATAACGTATAACGTTGTCTTCTGAATCGCATCTTTGGCCCATGTTTTGACGATAACAGCTTTGACTCCTTCCGTCTTATTTGCTTGTTTGAACTCATGAAGAAGTGTGATGCGATTTCCGTACTATTGAAGAGCGTCACTTCAACCAGCCCAAAATCGCTGTAAGTTTCCAAGAGATGAACCTCAAACTTGGCTTCTGGATTACCCAATGTTTTGTCGATGACATACGGAATAACTGCGTCTAAGCAGAATAGCAGTTTCATAGCATCGACAGAAATCTATCGAAGGAAACCGGAACTCTTCTTGAAAAATGGTTGGGGACTTGATCCCTAATGTAGCAGGCTTTGAAAAACCTCACCAGGGTAAGAACATGAGTTTCTCATTCGACTCTATCTGTTAATGTGTATCAGAGATTACATGTTCAGAGAGTGAAAACAGCACACAAAGTCTGAAGAGTCAAAGCAAATAGAAGAGGCCGGTGATTACATTATTAATGCAGTTGCCACTGAAACCGAAACCTCAACTTATTAGCTCAATTTCTCGTTGTCTCAAAAGTCTAAGAGCGGATAATGAAAAATCGCTTGTCCCTCATTGTCGTGAACATACGTTTAACACTATCGTGCACTTTGTTCTCTTCCTTTTGTAGAATTTTCGGCAAAGAGGTTAATAGATGCTATGCTCATTATCACAGAAGCCCATGTCACATTATAACAACTTCGAAATTTTCATGTTCAGATGATGCATTGTAAAGACGCTAAAAATTTAACTCTCACAAACGGATTATATTTCCAAATACGTGCTGCTACTAAAGACAACAAGAAAGATTAATTTAGAAAATACATAACATGCACATTGAGCACATTGCCCCCTCCCCCACCCCTTTACGTAAGGTTATCGTCAAAGAACGTTTTACACGCACCGCTAAGTGATTAAATAGCCAAATGGCAGTGTTGTACACTCCATTGCTCTTGAATGGTAATTGTAGAATATCATACTTTTTGCTTCGAGTGTTTCTTGAGACGGTGCTCAAATTACAATGTGACTGATAGTCATGTTAGGGGTATGTCCCCGAGAAATTGACTGAACGAAAGGCACCGTGAAACTGACGAGACTAAAAGGCCGAAACAGGTGTATTGTACTGTCTAAGTGCCCATAACAGACAATATGTACAGCTTAAAAATAACCATCACGCATTTTGCTTACTAAGAGTGGTCTCATGAAACACTCGGAACAAAGGATATGACTCCTGAATTAATTTGAAATCAAATTTCTACAATGTTCACAAAGTATACATAAAAGATTTCTTCAACTTTACTGATTCTTCTCCACAATGTTTTTTTTCAGTGCGGATCTCAGTGCCCCTAACATTCAACTCATTTCTTCGTCTTCCTTTCAAACGCTGTAGAGTACTGGTTAAACAGATCTTCTTGCAATCTCAAGGATAGCATGTTTTTAGTCTTCCATAGGGTGTTCGCTAGTGACTTTCAGAAGCTCTGGGAACAAGGTTTGGTTCGCACGCTCAGCCGTGAGCATCACAACCACTCGGTCACGTCGCCAAATGACTTATATGATATGGTGGATCTTTAATCTTAACAAGCGAAATGGCGCAGCGCAGGCTATCAAGTTTGAAGAAAAATAACCAACCTCACACAAACTTTGATCAAGGAAAAAGACACTTTATGAAAATAACAACGCAATAAACATTCTATGCAATGATCACTGTCAAGTTCTTGATAATTTCAAATTGTTTATTGAGCAGCCATAAGTCAGTTAAGCTTGATGAACACCTTCATTGGGATCATCCTTCCACACCCTTGTTAACAAAGCAAAAACGCATAGAATGGAATAAGAGGATTCAAGAAATAGTTTTGAGAGACCATAGTTACATCACCTATACACACCATGATGGACATATCGTAAGTGAAGGTTCAACATAACTAATTGAGCTCCAAAAAAACGGAGATAACCATCTTCTTTGGTCGCTTTTTTCCAAGCAAAAATGAGGTTTCGGTGGACAATGTCATGAAGAAAAGAACTGGTATGAATGGGAGGAAGCAGAATGTCGAAATAGTTGGGATGAGAGTCTACAATTTCCTTACAGCTTTTAGCTTCCATTTCCAAGTCAGTCTCACAATACCATGTCTATCGAAAAGTTTGAATTTTACGGAATAGTTATCTCGACGAAATATGACTGCAGTAAAAAGATATCCCGGATCCGATTGAAACAGACTGAGTAGTCTCCAAGAATGTGGAGAGATGGTTCAACACGATGCGGAATTCCGTGATAAATTTTTGACTATATTTGTAGGCATTGGACGAGACTGTATAAATGCTTACAACAAACCAAGAAGTCGCTCAGTGCTGGCGACGCATAAGATATGCTTTTTTGGATTTTTCTTCCTCTGTTCGAATCAATACCAGGGGATCGTATTTCCAACTTCAATATGCATCTTTGTGCTGGCTAATGTAAATCGTCCACATATCATTAAAAAACAAAGCAGTTTGTCTACCTTATATTCTTAACACCTTCTCGCTGGACGAAACTCGAGACGGAGTCTACACAGAGTTTCTTTTTCCACACGAAATTTTGCTCCACGTTCAGCACCTAAGCAGTGCTTCGTGAAATCGGTACTTTTCCGTTGTCTCCAACCCGCTTGAGTCCTTTGCTAAAAACGCTCTTTTTGCTTTTTCAAAGCGTTTTAGTAGTCATTTGTTAGCTACGATCGAGTGAATTTGAACAATAGATTCAATTTTTCAAATGAGCCGTTGTTCGCGCTATAACATTCAGATTGAAATTTTGCTTAGTTTCAAGCATTTCTCACCAAAAAAATTTTTGCTACCTTTATGTTAGAGAGCGACAAATGGAATACAGATTTAGCTTGAAAAAAACTTTTCAGAAAGTATTGAAGATTTTTTGAAAGCTTAAAACTCTGTCTACAGCCTCACGTGGCCAATTTTTCAAAAAAGCCTTCAATAACGCTGTCAAGTTCGAAATAACATTGTGTTTCACCTGCCGCGCGCCTTCATTTTTTTATGCATATAATTCACTGGAAGCACAAAAAGCATATGAATGTGCAAAAAGAGTTTTGCAGTATCTGAATCAATCGTTTTCCTATGAGGTTCTCTTTGAAACGAAGAAGAAGTCGAAATAAAAACAGGTTACATCCCAGAAATCCAACCCGCTCCAATCGACCGCCTCACCTTTTCTCTCCTCGTCAAATCTAATTTGACTGTGAACATTGATTCGTTCGAATAACTAACAACCCGTATCGGACGATTACGGTTGAAACGATGTGGTTCTATGCCGGCTTTGACCATCTTCGTTGCTTACGCACCAACATCAACCTATGACGAAGACGAAGTCGAAGCCTTCTGTATGGACTCGAAAAATTCTTCAGAGAAGATCATACATTCTTCAAGGTCATTGTCGAAGATTTTGAAGCAAAAATTGGACCTAGAAGAACGTCTGAAGAACGACCTACGAACTAGAATGAAGTGAACAGGGTGAGAGACTATCTCAGTTCATCATAACGACCCAAACCATCCATCGTGACTCGCAATTCCAAAAGCCTCTTTCGCAGCGCTAGAAGTGGGATTCTCCCAAAGGCGAGCACCATAATGAAATAGACTACATCTTAGTAAATCGAAGGTTTTGCCTGACCAATGTCTTTGTTGTTTCCAAGTTCTACACGGCATCAGACCATCACCTCTTTCCCGCCACATTCCGTTTTTCGAGGAGAGCAGAGAAAGCCGCTAAATTTAAACAAAGAAGTCCAAGAACTACCATAAACTGGGATGTATTCAAATCCTTAGTCGGCTCTTGGGAAGATACCGTTGTTGACAACATCGACGAAGAATACGATCGACTCGTTGAATATCTTCACGTTAGCGCTATAAAAGCCGAAAGTCCTAAGGTTACGAAGAGACGCTTGTCTCCACAGACACTCGAGCTGATACGTCAACGTGGAATCGCACGAGCTGCAGTCAACCGAACCTTACGTCCGAATTTGCGAAACGATGCAGAGAAGCGATAAAAGAAGACCTTAAAGAGAGAAGAGCAGCAGTTATGGCAGAAGCTGCAGAAACTGGGAAGATCATTCGCAAAGCCCAGCGAGGGTTCGCCAACTACAAGACCAAGATGATTGCACTCCGATACCCTGAAGGGACACTTACAGCTTCGAGAAGGGCTATAGAGAAAATCATCCACCAATACTACTCGGATCTCTTCGCTAGCCATGTCCTTTTACCGTCGTATAAATTCAAAGAAGACGATTATGTCGTTCCACCGGTCCTTCCTTCAGAAATCCTACATGCTATATCGTCGGTGAAGAACAGAACAACATCCGCTCCTGACAGGATTAGACCAGAACACCTAAACAACCTGCCGCCAGTTCTCATCGACACCGTGGCTCGGCTCTCCACTCGCTACCTGCCCGAATGCAAGGTCCCTATTCAATGGAAAACCAGCAAAACCGTACTGTTGTTCAAAAAGGGAGACTTTCACGACATGGGCAATTATGGCCCAATCTGCATGCTGCCCGTTGTCTATAAACTCTTTACTCAAGTCATCCTTAACAGGACTGACAGAACACTGAACGAAGGACAGCCACGCGAACAAGCAGGGTTCTGAAAACGATCTAGTAACATAGACCACATCCACACGATTGCAGGACTCATTGAAGTTTCATGAAAGCACAAGCAACCACTCTGTTCACTTTCATCGATCTGAAGAAAGCCTTTGATTCAGTGGAAGCAGAAGCGGTTATAGAGGCTCTGGATAACCAGGGCGTCCCTACTCGGCACATAATGATTCTTCGTGAGCTTTATAAAGATTTTGCGACCAAAATATCTTCGTTCTACAATAATATCACCAATTACATAAGAAGAGGGGCTCGACAAGGCGATACAATTTCACCAAAACTATTCACTGCCACCTTACAAAACGTCATGCGAACATTAGAATGGGATGACATGGGAGTGAAAATTGACGGTCAACAATTAAACGATCTTCGCTTTGCTGACGATCTCGTTCTCATAACACCAAGCATCAGCCATGTGGAAGGAATATTGACTGATTTCGACAACGCCTGTGGAATGATAGGTCTTCAACCAAGTCTAACGAAAACGATGTTCATAAGGAACGGATGGGTTTCGAATTCCCCATTCACGCTCAACGAAACGACAATCTCCGAACGCTGCAGTTACGTCTATCTAGGTCGTGAAATCAACATGATGAACGACCTAGCGCCAGAGTTTAGCAGAAGGAAACGAGCTGCTTGGGGAACGTTTAAGAGCATCGAAGATGTAGTGAAGAGGACAAAGAACATCCGACTCCATGCCCACCTTTTCGACTCGACAACTATCCCTGCCCTAACGTATGCAGCAGAAATCTGGTCGTTGCGTAAGCAGGATGAAAAATCTGTTGGCTTTATCGAAAGCGCAGTCGAAAGGTCGATGTTAGGAGTATCCCGTATCTCGCAAATGAGAGAAAGGATCCGAAATTCCTACCTACGTCGACGATCGAAAATCAGAGACGCCGTTCTACACGCCAGGATATCAAAATAAGGTGAATTGGACACGTTGCGCTTCAACGACAACCGGTGGACAAGAGCCGTTACCGAATGGATTTCTCGGGACGTCAAGCGCTCTAAAGGAAGACCACTGACCCGCTGGTCCGATTTCTCGACAAAAACGGTAGAAGAAAGGTATGACGCTCAGCGATTCTCTAGAGCGAGGAGGACCCACTGGGCTACTCTTGCACGCCGTATGGAAAAATGGAAGAATTGCTGGTATCCGCTCGAGTCACTCGACGATCAAGGGACGACAGGTGATACAGGTGAGTAACTTTATTGGGACCATCCGAAGCCGGCTGTAACCGTGTCTATCAGTGTACGAGACCTGATCCGCTACTTGTTTCCGATGATTTTCCTTTTCTTGACCAGCCAAGTGAGTTATGCAACTTATCTGCAAAGTTTATTCTACTGCTTCAACAATTCTTAGTAATTCAACACTCTCATATGTGAAAAGGAATAGGTTATTTCTAGGCAACTAATGGCTGCCATGTGGACAGTGTCTTGGATTGATTGTTAAATTTACGAAATATGGTGACTCCGCATATGTTAGAAATTATGCTAGCCATGGGTGTATCCTGGAAGTCCATAGATAGAAGCACACTAGTCTGTAAACTAGTGTTTAACAGCAATTTTATAATCTGGAGCAAGTAAATTGATTTAAAGAGCGTATATGGCAAAACGGTGAGAGATGCTGTGCGTTGAACACAAGGACTGTGGTAGGATCTCATGCTCAAAGCTCACGAAGCTATCCACCTCTTTGGGGACGGTGGCATTCTACCAGGCTGGTCGTACACTTCTGTGGGAGCATAAGCAGCACTGATTCAATACAGCGCGAGGCTACTGCGAGTCGTTGTGCAGCTCAGATATTTTTAGAAACCTTTGAAGAAGTTAAAAACTGAAGACGAATGCATAGCTCATAGCCGATGGATTTATCAACGTGGGGCGCTTTATCCTTTCATAATTTATTCCTTTCATTCGTTCAGCAATTTTCGATACACTTTGTTTATTCCTTTTCTCAAAAAGTGAGAAGAAAAACTTAAAATACTCTTTCATTGCCGAAAAGCGCGCGTGTTTGCAGCGCCTTTGCAGGAAAAGCTCCTTGCACAAATTTAACTACTCTTATCTTTGGAATTTTAGGGTAATAGCCAGCAACATCTGAGAAAGTGGAATCTTTGCGAATTATTGTAGAGCTCGTAAGTGTGTGAATTATGAAAAGAGGCGTGTTTGAATGAACATTCTGATTAGAAGATTTCCAGCCCAGTAATCTCGCGTGCAGCTTGCGCATTCTCTACAAAGAAGTAGCTCATAGTGGGAAATGAGGATTATGAAGGCAAGTAAATATTCACTATGCAATATATACGTCTCTTCAATGAATAATCTATCTTTTGTACAATAATGTTTTTTTTAAGATAAAAAAATTCACTGCTACGTGAAAGTAAATTCGCAGTGAAGTTCAAACAGCGGGCTGTTCAGTTTGGAAGTAAAACATGATAGTCTTTACAACATCGCAGCGCGCCTGAAAGGCCTTTCTAAAAACAGAACCTAGTTCTCTAGTTTTGATTTTCACACTATCGGATAATTTCTTGTCTAGTGGAAAAGCTCTTATAGGTAAAGATGACAGACACGTGCGACTGCATTCCCACTATTCGTAATCGCAAATTGTGTTTTTTCTGGACAACTATTCGCTACTTTTATGGAAAATACGCTTATAGGCTACGATTCAGTGACATTCTATTCTTTTGTGGCGACGTAAAAGCTTTAAAATTGAAATATCATTCTACAGATTCCACTGAACTTGCGATGAGGTTCACACCAGCATTGGCTAACAACGATAATGCAAAATAGAATCTTTTTGTTTTGTCAGATGTAATATTAAGTCTTCTTATATATCAAGCTGAGTATTGTAATCTGCATTTCTCAAGCTATCTAGTGACCAAAAAACGCATACAAAAAAGAAAAACGTATATCAATCGCTGGGCATGTGTTTTACTTTTAGATGATGTAAGTTAGTTTTAGAGACACGAAGTTTTTAGGGCACCTGGCACTGTTTGTCAATAGAAAAAACCTTTATTAATGCCTTTTAGTAAGACTCCATCTTATAACGGTGATGTTGTTTTCTATACTTAGATTTTTCATACAAATTCTCTCATTTACACTGCGAACCGCCAACAAACTCTCGTCCCGCACACGACATCGTGCAGCCTAATGCAAGGTGTCTCACTCGGTGCAAAAGTAAATGCGGTTCCTGAGCGTGCCCAAATCGCAGTTACTTCCGTTACTTGGTTTGATTGTCGATAATAATGGAATGGAACATTAAGTTTTTTTTGTATTATCTGTGTGGCCACAAGAGGAACAGTTTCAATGGGTGATTTCCCCTGACTTTGAAAACCATGTATAGAAGTGATTGCTGCCTATGCATTGTTGCACTCCCCTTTGTGAAACTTTTTAAATCTTTTTCGCACTCTATGTTCGTTTACAGTTTCTGTTTAAATAAGCTGTTAAGCTTATGGGTTGTCTCTGTTACTTTACGACTCATTTTGGACTCACGGTCTGAAAGTACCATAGACCGTCTGGAGATAATCTTTGCCGACCAACATTTTACCACTGTGCTACTGACGAGGCTGCAAGGCCAAAACACCCGTATTGCGCTGTATAAGTGCCCATAATAGACCGCATGCATGACTTAAAAATAATCATTAGATATATTGAAGTTTGCGCGCGGTTTTGAGAAAACACTCAAAAAAAAGATACAATATTTTTCGATTGTCTAGAGTATATGGAAAAGAACAACTATTACTAGATCGTTCGATAATCCGGCACTGTTCAATGAACACCAAATTGTTTATCAAATGTAGGCAATACTGCATCAATTGTATTTCGTTGAAATGTGCATTTTCTTGCGAACATTTTATTATTCAACTTACCTAAACGTGGTTTAAAATTTAGGTGCATGGAGATAAATTTGCGCGATAGCCATGCACAAACGGCGTGTAGGAAAAAGTGCTAGTGAAACGGCTCCGAAACTGATGAAGCTTGGAGTCATAATATGGTCGCAGGAAGGACGGCTAGGATTTGTTTCGCAAAGTTCAAAACTGAAAAGAACAGTTTGGATTATTAGCAGCTCACAGGAAAACAGGAACCTCCAGTATTCCTGCGCGCTGTTTCACTAACAGTTTCCCTACGCGCCATTCGTGCATGAGCAGCAAGCGACTTTGTTTCCAACACAGCTTCATTTTGGAGCAAATATATACGAATTTGCAAAAAATTTGAAATGTTCGCAAAAAATGTTTAGTTGGACGATACTAAAACTATAATTTCAGTTAGTTCTTACCGAAAAATTTTGCGCTACGTTGCTCTAGTGCAAACAAGATGATTATACAATCTTATCAACGAAACGCAGAGTAAGAGATGTGCATTAAAATGGTGTACATGGCCGTATTTATTTAATCAAATAAGAGGCATCACATTTTAGCAGTGCATAGACCGCAGTCACTCTTTCACCAGCCTAGTATCAACGGTACCCAAGAAATTGATACTAAACTCACCTATTGCTGTCTAAGCGTTCACCAACTATTATCTGCGTGTGGCCGTAGGTAACAAGGATACCACGTCTAGATGTGTAGTTTGCAGTCCAGGTACCCTTCACATAATAATAATTTATACCACTAAGAGTCAACTCAGCCGCAGCGACAGATTATGTAGCAACCAATAGATACTAAAACAAACACTACAGGAAAACAAATTTAATCTTCAGGGGTATAGAAGATGCAATCATATACATGGGTTTTTCGAAAGATTAACACAATTTGGCAGCAAATCTGCTCCCCAGTCTTCTTCGTCTTAGAGCTCGAGGTCTTCGGTTTTTGCACTCCTTTGGGTTGGCAGTCTTGCTAACAGACCTCTTCATAGCAGTTCTCGTCTTGGAACTTTGGCCTTCTTTGAACTCGTTGTCTTCATTTCCGCTTTGATCTTCTTCGATGCGGCCTTGCTGTAAGAGTTGTGCTTTCTAGGAGCCGGTTTCTTGGCTCATGTGCTAAACAGTGCAGCGTTTCAATACTAACGAAGCCAAATATACGCCGCATTGAAAGATGCCAAAAACAGTTACCTTCTTAGTAGCGTAGGGCGCGGACCTTTCACTGAGTCTGAATTTCTCGAACATTCGTTTTCCCTCTAGACGCTTCAATTCACCCTTCGTCACGTTCTTCTTGAAAGTCATGCCAAGGTGAGAGCTGATCTGCAACAAATTGCACTTCAGAGTCAAAACAGAAAAAACATTAATGAAGTCAAAAGTAAATAACCTTGTTAACATTCTCTCCAAGCTTGTAGTGCATTAGCTTATTGAGGATAACAGCCTTAGACGATCCAGACTTTCCAGACGCATTCATCAGCACAACGATTGGCTTGCCGATCATCTTCTTCTCATCGTGGTAACGCATTGTACGTAATGAACGCGTAAGCAATTTACAAAATTTGCGCAAACAAAATCTCGCACACCGATTTCAAAACGGGAGTTTATTTCAAACACATGCAAGACTATAGCAATCCACAGCCGATATCTAGGCCAGACCTTGAAGTCACTTACCACGTCGTGGGCGTTGTATTAAATAATGTGGATTATCACTACGTTTGATTGATATACGTTTTTCTTTTTTGTATGCGTTTTTTGGTCATGCGTCGCACACGAAGCCAGTGGTTCAATCTCCAGCTCATGGCTCACCAAGCCATCCATCCCTCCAGGTCGGTGGATTGGTACCGGACTGACCTCAGAGTTGTCTGGAAGGATAAGCAGCACTGATTCGGTACAGCTGAGGCCACCGCTAGTCATTGAGAAGGCCAGATATGCATACAACCTGTTCAAACGAAGTTATAAATTGAAGACGAATGCATGACGCATCTCTCTGTGATCGATCAACGCCAAGAGCTTCATGCTTTCGTCCTTTTACTGCACGTGCTCTAAGTATAACTACACGCGTAAGCAAGAGATGCAGTTGCATTGAGCAGTATCTTTTTTTCACACTTTTACAATACTGCTCACCGGAGATGAGTTCTTGCGCATTTTGGCGTTCGACAAAGTATTGTATAATTTAGGCTGATGAAGCATGCTGTATGACACTGTAGACAGTTATGAAATAAGATTTGCTTATTACAGGACTCGATGTTCATTGTTTAAAAAAAAAACGAAATGTTAAATGCAACAACCTAAATCTTATGCGCCGCGAGGAAATGCTGATCGATACTGATATCTGGGGTGGTCTGTTGTTGATTGGTGTTATTTGTGTTAATTATTCATTGCTAAATATAAAAAGGATAACAGCATCAATGAAAGGCTTGGAAAATTGGATCAGGAATATGCAAACTATTCAAAGAGCTATTCTACAGATTGATAATTGTGAGCTCTATCAAAGCTATTTCGACTACGTACTAAAAGTCACACCACACGAGAATCTTGAAAAAGTCGCACTTTGAAGAAATTTGTTTTTTATTTGAAATTTTTTATACGGTCAGGCAATAAGAAATAAAAATGGCGATGCGCTAATTATCTATTGATGTGAAGTCCTAATAAGAAGTGAAAATTTTTAGCACACCTAAGCGTTCTTTTTACGAAAAATATTATGCAGAAGGCCTCAAAAATATACAATTCTTTCTGGTCTCAAATTGTCTTCGGCCCATAAATTTACAATTGAAGTACCATTGTACCTACCGTAAAGTTCAGGCGATCGGCTAATTACTCATAGTGCGCAACGTTATTTTTAATTCCCTTGCTGTAGCTCATCAATAAATCAGTCCAATAAAAAGAATCAATTATTAGAATTAACACCTATTGAACTATGCAATCACTACCAAAACTCTATTGTAAAGCCAAGCATAAACAATAGCGAAGCTCGTCAAGCTCTACGAAGGCAAAACGCTATTTCTTTTCGTCGCTATGACAGCTCACTAAAAATCTATGTTTAGAATGCGATTTGAAAACTAGTTCCTATTTGGATTTTCCACTTCGCTTGGTGAAAAGCAAAGGAAACATAAGTATGTACTACACTATACACTTCCAAACGATAAACGTAACGTTGTCGTCGTTGCTGCAGCTCACTACGAAAGCATTTTCGAAAGTCAAGCATACCGTCGTAACCGCAAACTTTTCAGCTATCGAATGACTATTTAAAGTTCGATCAAAACTTTGTAGTAGATAAAAAAATCACGATAATGCGCGTGTACTATGAGTGATACAAGTGCTGGTGAAAGGAACAATCAAGCAACCAAAAAATTTGACTATTGCTTCTTTCTAATCGGCATATGAAAGTATTTAATAGGTAGATTTCAAATCTACTTTACTTTGTCACAATCTGACCAATCTGACGAAAGCGAAACGTGCGGAACGACAATTAATGCAACGCTATTTTCATGCTGTGAAATTGTTGGTAATATCAACCATTGATCGGTCCAATACGACTCCTTGGACTTGACTCATCCATCCATATAATAGGTTGCGGCAATTATTTTAAGCTGATCTCATTCGCTAGAAAACCACTTTTCATAGGAGTGTTACTAATCGTTTATAAGTTTGATTCACTGGTTACAAATCCACATGACCGGTTTCTCGAAGCACCCTTTTTAACTCTGTAGCATTCAGTATAACATTGTGTTTCTTACTCCCCTTTCGCCTTCATTTTTGTCACGAATATAACTAGCTGGAAGCACGTAAAGCATAATCACGTGTAGAGGATTTTCCGCATTATTAGAGTCATAAGTTTTTATCTAGGGTTCCCGTCGATGAGGTGCAAAAGTCCTATTTGAACAACAATAATCCAAACGCAATTGATCGCCTCGCCCCTTTCCGTCTCCTGCTTTGTGAGTTTGCTGGTAAGCCAAGTCGCCTTTCAGGTTCACTGCCGAGCAAAATGTGAAGCGAAGCCACAACAGCGATTTGTTGGTAAGGTAATCGCCTGGTCTGCCGCGTTGCGCTATGACGATCTGCCGTACTATGCCTAAAACGGCGGCAACTGTTTCTATTTAATTGAAAATTTCTTTGCTGTATAGATAGAAATCTTGTATAAAAACGCACAACTCCGATAATGCGAAAAATCCTTTGCACAATGATATACTTTCGTGCTTCCAGCGAATTATGCTCGTGGTAAAAAAGAAGCAAAATGCTATTGCGAAACAAAATTTTATTCTGAACGCTTCAGCGTTATAGAGGGTGTTTTAAAAAAACCGGTGGTGTAGATTTGTACTCAGAGGATTAAGCTTTCAAACGATTACCATCACTCTTATGTAAAATTCTTGTCTAGGGAACGAGATCAGCTTCAAAATTTGTCGCCGCCAAACATATAAGTAGCAACTTTCCTTCCAGATAAGTATGTAATTAAAAAAGCTTCATCTAAATGGATGGGTGAATCCAACCAGTCGTATTAGCACCACTACTGGTGGAAATTACGAACAATATCACAGCATGGCAGTGCATTAGATGCCATTTCGTAAGTTCGCTTTCGTCAGAGTGTGAAAAGGTCAAGTTGATTCAAGATCCATTGAATAAATACTTTCATAAGCCTTTCAAAAAGACGCAATAGTGAAATTTTTGAATTGTATAGTTTAATTTTCTTCCTAGAACACTAAAATTTTGGTTGTTTTTGAGCCATTCAATACTGCAGTGGAGATAAGCAGCTCAGAACCTTGCACAGGATAGCAAGTTGTGCAGTTTATCGTTTCACAGAAAAGATCACCCAATCGGTTATAGACAAATTGACTCCTTAGAGTGTTTTGGAGGTATTTTTACCACTGCAACCTTAATTTTCAAACATGCCGCCCTTGAGCAGCACCATTCTCTTAGATAAACACATGAGCTTGATAATGGGTTTTAAACTATTCTCCACGGGCAGTCAAAATCCTTACGGACAGAGAAGAAGCCTGTCTGTGTGCAATATACATCTTTTCAGAAAACTGTGACAGCAGCGGCTGCAAATTAAAGGATATGATATTGAGTGAAAATTCTCTGAAATGCAGAAATTGCTTGGACACATGAAAATGTTACGCTGACAATATTCGTACCGCTAAAAAAATTTACCCATTGAATAATGTCATTTGCCTACTAACTAAAAATAATTATCTGTTTGCGGCGATGTAGAGAGGATTGGTCTATTTATAATGTTATCTTTGTTTAGTATTTCTCAACATCGACTTTCAGAATAACGGTACGCGCTTACAAATTGTTAACATTTCTTTTCGACTTTGAAGTTGACTAAGGCAGAGTGTTACACTGCTTTCATTCATAGAAAGTAAATTAACGCACAACTTAAAATTGGAGCAGTTTTTACAAAAGTAATCCGAAATGTGTAGGCTTCCGCATTTAAGCAAATACTAGTTCATTTTCCTGTGAAGCTGTGCTCTTGTAGAATATTTCTTTAAAAACAGTTCAAAGTGAATATGTCACGATTTCATGCTCGATGGTAAAATTTTTGCCAGACTAAACTTTTTGTTCGTGTACTCTGCCGAAATTTCCATTAAAATATCTTTCTGGAGAATTCTACAATCAACTAGTTTGCTATATGATTGTCTATAAAAATGCTTTCGTTCAAGCTTGCTGTTGCTGTTCTCTTGTTTGATCTGCTCATCCAGGGATTTTTTTTCACCAAATTGGCAACATTTGACACCGCGACTCAAACACACCGTATTAGCCTGTTTCAATCGCCTTGAAGAGTAGTCTAGCTATAAAAAATCTCTGCACTACTAGGTAAATACGTCTTCTGTGTATATCTAAGGGTTCACTACAAATTTTACATTTTATCGATTGCTAAGTATTTTTTCTGAGTGGCGCTCAACACGGTGTTAAGTGTTCTAGATAGTGCCGATGAATGCGTCTGGAAAGTATGGATCGTCTAAGGCTGCTGTTCTCAGACACTTGATGCGCTGCAGGCTTAGAGAGAATGCTAACGAGGTGATTTACTTTTGAATTCAATAATGTTCTTACACTTTTGACTCTAAAGTGCGATTTGTTGCAGATTAGCTCTCACCTTCGCAAGGCTCTCAAGAAAGACGTGATGAAGCGTGAATTGAAGCAGATGAAGGGAAAAGGGTTGTCTGAAAAATTCAGACTTAGTAAAAAGTCCGCTTGCTCTAAGCGGGAAGAAGACAAAAAATCCGAAGAAAACCATACCCACGAAGACGAATACTGTTGAATAGAGGTCTGCTAGCGTGACCGCTAAGCCAAAAAAGGCTAAGAAGCCGAGGAAGTCGGAGTCCAAGACAGAGAAGGCTGGATTGTAGATTTGTTGCCAACTCGTGTTAATCTTTTGAAAGGTTATTTATATAATTGTATCTTCTATACTCCTGAAGAATAAATATGTATTTCTGCAGTGTTTGTTCTAGTATCTCTTGGTTGCTACATACTCTGTCGTTGCGGCCAAGTAGACACTTCGTGGTATGGATTATGGCTATGGAAGTGGTACATGGGCCTTGAACTAGAGTCTAGCCAAAGTATCCTCCATCACTGCGACCACATGCAAGCATTTTCAGGTGAGTGCTCAGACGACAATATACGTAGTTTTATTTCGATCCCGCTTATATCTCTGCTATTAGGTTGATGAATGTGTAACTGCAGTTTAAGCACTGCTGAAATGCGCCGTCTGCTATTGGTTTGAATTAAATAAATAAGGCTATATTTATTATTTTATGCACGTTCCTCGCTCTATGCTTACTTGCTAGTATCGTATATCTACCGTGTTCAATAAATTGTCACATTAGAGCACTGAGCATCAAATTTATCAGTCAAAAATATTTGAAATTACAGTTTTGGTGTTGTCAAACTGGACATTTTCTCGTGAACATTTTGGTACACAACTCGCCTATATGTGCTTTAAAATAAAGATGTCTTGGAAACAAAGTCGCTTGCTAGCACGAATGGTGCGAACTACTCAAAAAGCTAGGCGTAATTTCCTCTTCATTGGTAGTGCGCGCTAGAAGTAACTATGTGGAAGTAAAAAAATCCAGAACATCAGTAAGATGTTTCGAAAAATTCTATGAGGAAAATTCACTCTTGGTGAAAAGTGCCCCACAAAATGGTGAATTTGAATTCTATTAAGGCACATTCCGTCTCAATGTTAAAAAATACTTTGTTCAAAGTTTTTCTAAAAGTAATACATGATGGAAAATGTATTTTCAAATCACACTTTTACTATATCGCTTGAAAAAGGTGAAAAAACAGTGGGGAATGTGTTGTCATCAGGGGAACGTAGCTGTCATAACAGAAAGTAAGGATTTCTAGACAAACTGAGCTTTCTTTTTACCGAATATGCTCTTATGAGAGTTATTGCAATAGTGAATTTTTTTTTTAGTGATAAAGTTTTCTTAGAATGTTAGTTTTACTGTACAACTGTCGGCAAAATCCTGTCTTAAGTTCGAACGATGGGCTTATCACACATAAGGCGAATGCTATTTTCATTTCATCAGTAGATCATAATGTGGAAGTTTCAAGCTTTTCATTAAAACTAGTATCGTCTAAACTGTCAAATAACTGCAGAAACCTAGATAAAAGAAGGAAGAAATGTTCAATAGCAGTTTGAAAATGGCTGCTCTCAGTAAGGATGTATTTTTACCTTAGAAACATCAAATGTTTGATACTTGATGGTTCTTCCCACAAATGATATCTTTCTATAAGCTCCTTTTGTGGGAATTTGTTGTTTTGCAGCGATAAAGTGCTTCCAACATGTAGACTAACTTATAAGTACCAATAACCTTGATGCTAAGCATGAACAACGTGCGAATCAGTAGATATGAAAAACAATTTTGTTCTTACAGTGCTCTATGATAATCTTTCAGAGAATTAAATACAGCGTCGAAGTTTTCGGAATTTCCGCTATGGAATGATTAGTAGGAGTTTAGCGAAGACTATGCACAGACTTCAACTGAACGAGCAAAGCAAATGATTGGGGAAAATAATATTATTCGCGTCACAAGTAGTTTTTGAGTCTCTTTCAAATATCAAACATATTGCTGCAATTATAGAGATTTAAGCTTCCAAATTACCATTGAAAGTCTTGAAGAAAATTTTTTCTCGCGAGAAAGGCTTTTTTTTATTACATGGCGTGCACAGTGCTTGAGGCAGGGGTTCGTATCGTCACACGCTTCTATAAAAATGAAGATTTATTTATCGAATAAAGTTCCGAGGGCACATCATCAGCACTAAATGATGGACCATCACAGAAGAGACTTTTGTGAAGAGCATTTTGCTGAAGAAAACTCTTATCTGTCGAAAATTGTTTTATGTTGTGACGAAGGATACACATCTTTCTGGAAGGAAGCTTACTTTCAGCTCATATGAATCGTCCGCTTCTTTCTTTTTAATCTGCACTCCTTTGGTAGCTTGGGAATGCGCTTCTTCAGACTACGTGTTATTTTTTGAAGTATTTCATATTACATTCTAATAACGAAAGAAGACAAAGTTTTGCTCTTGAAGTGCATTATTTAATTCTGCTGCAGACTTTTGGCATTATGTAGCAGAATTTTGTTATGAAGTAAAAGCTCTCGCTATGAAAATTCAGACTGTCGTTTAGTAGGCTTTTATGAACGTATTTTTAGTAGAAAACATTCACCTGGTCATGAAAGTTCTTACTTTCATCACAATTTGCGTGGAATGTGTTCGCAGCTTATGAAAAGTGCTCGTGTTTCTTCCGTCTTTCCACAGAGAGCTTTTTCACCAGATTATTGGTGATCATTCAACAGCTGGAAAAATGGAAATTGGAACAGTAAGTTTGACTTCTTGAAGCAAAACTGATAACTAAGGAAGCTAATACTTTTTGCTTTCGGAGTAAGCTGCTCCAACTTTACACAGAATTTCTGGGATAATATGGTGACAATCCTAAAGTCCGGAGTACCAAGAGTTGTGTCCACAGGCACTCGAGCTGATAGGTCAACGTGGAATCGCACGATCTACAGGCAACCTAAGGCTAACGCTCGATCATGCGAAACGCTGCAGAGAAGCGATAAGTGAAGACCTCAAAGAGAGACAGGCAGCAGTTATGGCAAAAACTGCAGAAGCTGGGAAGGCTTTGGCAAGGCTTCTCCAATGATAAGACCAAAATGATTGCACTTTGATGTCCTGACGGAGCGCTTACAGCTTCAAGAAGGTCAATGAAAAAAATCATTTATCAGTACTACTCGGATCTCTTCGCTAGCCATGTCCTCTTACTGTCTTAAGAATTAAAGGAGGATGAATCTGTCGTTTCACCAGTCCTCCCTTTTGAAATAGGACATGCTATATTGTTGGTGAAAAAACAGAACAGCACCCGGTCTAGACAGGATTAGACTAGAACACCTGAAGAACCTAGCGCTAGTTCTCATCAACACTCTAACTTGGCTCTTAACACGCTTCCTGTCCGAATGCAAGGTTCCCATTCAATGGAGAACCAGCAACACCGTGTTTTTGTTCAGAAAAGGAAACCTTCACGACACAGACGATCAACACTCAGTCTAATTGCTATTAGTTGTCTATGAACTCTTCACTCTAGTCATCCTCAACAGTAATGACAGGGCACTGGACGAAGGGCAGCCATGCGAACAAGCAGAGTTCCGAAAAGGATTTAGTACCATAGACTGCGTCCACACGATTACAGTACTTATCGAAATTTCGCGAGAGTACAAACAACCGCTCTTTCTCACTTTCATCAATCTGAAGAAAGATCAGTGGAAACAGAATTGGTTACAGAGGCTCTCGATAACCAGGGCGTCCCTACTAGGCACATAATGATCCTTCGTGAGTTTTATAAAAATTTCGCGACCAAAATATCTCCATTCTACAACGATATCACCATCAGCATAAGGATAGGGGTTTGACAAGGCAATACGATATCGCCAAAGTTGTTCACTGCCACCCTCCAAAACGTCATGCGAACAGCGGAATGGGGCGATGTGGGAGCAAAAATTGACGGTCGATATTTAAGCCATCTTCGCTTTGCTGATAATGTCATCCCCATAACACCAGGCATCAGCCAAGCGGAACGAATGTTGAACGATTTCGACAGCGCCTCTGGAAAGGTTGGTCTTCAGCTAAGTCTAACGAAAACAATGTTCATGAGAAACGGATGGGTTTCGAATACCCCACTCACGCTCAGCGGAACGACAATCTCCAAATGCTCCAGTTGCGTCTACCTAGGTCGTGAAATCAATTGATAAACGACCTAGCTCCGGAGTTAAGCACAAGGAAACGAGCGGTTTAGAGAACGTTCAAAAGCATCGAAGATGTAGTAAAGAGGACAAAGAACATCCAACTCCGTGCCCACCTTTTCGACTCGACAGTTATCCCTGTCCTGACGTATGCAGCAGAAATCTGGTCGCCACGTAAGCAAGATGAAATATCACTTAGCGTTATTGAACGCGCAGTCGAAAGGTCGATGCTAGGGTTATCCCGTATCTCGCAAATGAGAGAAAGGATCCGAAATTCCGACCTACGTCAACGATCGAAAATCAGAGACGCCGTTCTACACGCCAGGTTATCAAAAATAAGGTGAACCGGACACGTGATGCGCTTCAGCGACAGCCGATGAACGAGAGCTGCCACCGACTGGATATCTCGGGACGTCAAGAGCTCTAAAGGACCATTAAGTTAAACCATTAAGCTGGAAATACATTCCTTCCTACTCTTACTTCTTGTTTATGTTCCACGCCTTGTAGGGGTGAAACAGTCTTGTCCCACTCATCGTCCCTTCGATCACCACAGATATTTGTTCAAACGTCTTAAACGAAAGAACCGAAACAAATCGTGCGGGTGCAGGAAGTAATCCTATTGCTGGAAACGATGCTCATTGGCAGAATTGGGCTAAAAGGAGGTCTCTTTATGGTGTTGAACGTCTGACCACATGGATGTGTTCACAGTGGAGTTATAAGCAGAAATGAGAATTTGAACCGGCGCGTGAAGTCGTCTTAAGAACATTCATTTAAGAATACGCAGAAGGCGTGAACGCTGCTAGTGCCCACTGTCAAAATGATCACGATGAATTGCGCTCGCAGGATTAAAACCGGACAATAAAAGAGTTGGTACTTATAAAATTGTAGAACAAAAAAGTTTTGCACTTCAATAAGTTTACCACCCCAGGATTTTACTAATAATTGAGAAGTTATTGGGAGTCATTGAAAAAAGGCATCGCATGCAGCGTGCATCATGATTTTTGACAACCAACTGATAGACTTTTCGTCTTCAGTGACAAACAAAACTTTGAGGTAATTCAATAAGTGAAATAGTTTCATATGCCGAAGATTTTTATCGCAATTTTTGACTCCAAAAAACAAACTGATAAAAGGATTGTTTTTTTGATTTTTAGACATTTGCGACAGCGAGTAAAAACGAGAAGTTGTTAGTATGGTAAATAAAAGGTGAATGAATTGGAATATGAAATAATAAGATAGCACAAAATGTTTAGTAACGGTTGAAGCATTAGATTTTAATGAGCATCTGGCTTTTCCCATGGAACAAGGGGTTCTAGGACAAAGCGCTGATAAAGCCTCTACTACAAATAGCTTCATTGACTTTTTTGTTTTGTTACCTTTTATGATTTGCTATCGAGGATAATCAAAATTCCATCAGAAAACTGCCGCATTGCAATTGGGCCCGCCGTGCTCGCCGCGCGACCAGTTTGCGTGCCGCCCCAGATTTCAGCGTGGTTGTCAAGGAATAATAGTCTGCCATTCATGAGGGCTGCATAGTGAATATTGCTTTTGTGGATTCAGATAAGAACAAACATGCGCATCTCCTTACGGAAGTTGTTTACTGAGGTTGGCAAAGAGTTCTGTTCAAGCGAAAGTTCTTTATTGCGATTGCGAGGGTTGTTTAAGGCCACTCACCTTTCGTCACAGGTGATGATGTTGTTCAAGATACCGGACTCGCGAGCTTATCGACCAAGATGACGATAAGCAGCGTCATCATACACCCACTTTTACTTCTTTCACACCTTGCTCAGTTCGTGCCGAATGCGGACAATGGTCTTAAAGCAACAATCAAACTCTTCGGCAAGCATTTGGCGTACCCGAGGAATTTTTTTCGACTCTATTATGGACACGTTAGCAATCATATTCCTGTGAACGGCCAGGCACGACTGATCCTTCAGGCTGTTCACTCCAGATTTAAACTTTTCGAACAACTTTCTAGCCGTTATTTTTGCAACTGTATGTTTGGCTCAAGCTTCATTACTCTTGCGCGTCGCTTCAATAGCATTTTACCCTACAAGCGATACGTGCATATGTAGCAATCAAATTTGTTCTGAAGACCGCTCTTCTTAAAGCGGGTACAGGCATGCTGTACACCAAAATGTTAGTAAGCAAATGCGCAGTTGACGATGATAAAATCATTTGATTTGCTTGCAGAAATCATTTCAAAAGACGAAAACGGCACAAATTTCTTGCACAACCTATTGGTGCTGCGACGACTGCTCCGGAAATCCAGTCGAGAAGCGTCTTTGTATATGAATCGCTCTATTATCTCTCCTTAAACAATGTGATGTCGAGCATGTTCATTAGCAACTTGCTGAAATTCTTCAACACCGTCCTAATCCCTTCGATGAGTTACACTAAACCAGTCGTTTTGAGTGGCCGAAGAGGTAGATATGGCAAATTATAGACAATGAATATTTCCGCAATTTATAAGTTGAAAGCTCTCAAAATAGGCATTAATTTGAAAGGGAAGTGAGAAACTTTTCTGAGTTATGGAGGGTCGATTTATTGCATTCATGAAATATTCAATAAATCACTGCTTTCTTGATGAAGACACACAAAATTGTTAACGGAATTATCTATTTGGTGCAAATTTGTCTGGTGGTTCAACGCTTTCTTGAGAGCATGGATTGATTAAATTTATACCCACTCTATCAAGCACTTTTATAAACTCAGGAAAAAAACTTGATGTTCAAACCTTTGTGAAAATAATAAACACCTCTTTAACATCCTTTCATCATTCTTTGAGCCAACTTGTCATGTGGTCTGGTAAGGGCTCTTGTACAGCCCGATACACGTGTTTCGTCCTTACAAATTCGTCAGTCGGGAAGAACCCGTCGTCTTCCGATATTTTGATAGTCAGTTCTCTCGGAAGCCTTACACTCCTTATAGAGAGTTATGGACGACGTACGCTTTACACTATATGTCAAGTGAAACATTTACCTAACACAGAGTGTTGTGCCCTCGATTGCTCTTTGGCTGGTACTTTCATCATAGTTATACCTTAATTCTAGGTGCTTTGTTTAGACCACGCTCAAATTTCAATATATCCTTTCATTATTATTTGAGCTAACTTGTCATGTAGTCTTGTAAGAGCTCTTGTACAGCCCGATACACGTGCACGGACAAGACATGTCTCCAAAGCCCCGACAAACTATGTGATTTTTAACCACAAGAATGTTGAAACTGAGTCACATGTGTAACCTGATCTCTTTCTGCCATAGACTCTAACTGTCATAGTGACCATTGATTCGTGACTGCTGACGGGCACCGAGTAGATTGGAATACACTGAGAGAAGTACAGTGCGAGGGCGTTGATGATGCTATGTGAGCGCTTTGTGCCCCAGAACCATAGCAGCGGTTTAAGTATGTGACATAAAACATCGCGTTTCAAGTTTCGCTTTCATCGCAGGATTACTGTGACTGTATTTCGCATTGAATAAATGAAACCTAGGCAGCACTGGGCTAAGCAATATGCTCCGAGAAATTTCTAAAAATTTCAATTTTGAGATCATTGTGTTGCTTTTTATTGATAGTCATGTTTATATAATTATTAAGTTCACTGATTTCAGCTCCAAAATGCCTGCCAAAATATAAATTGCGTCTGTTGATCCGTCATTACTAGAGGAAGGCGTAACAATTCCCAAGGCCCTCGATGAGATTAATGTGGGTGAAGCGCGTGTGCGGCGACAAAATCGAACATGGACAGATGGTAAGCGTTTCAAAAAAGCGATTCTAAATCTAAAACAAGCCTCGCTCTCACCGATCATCCGTTTTGGGTGAAAGTGGCTTGCAAACCTCTTCGAGATCCCGTCGTTTGGCTGAAGCGCATGGTATTTTTGAGCGAACCGTTGTCAACAAATTGCACCAGTGTGACTTTGTCAGCAATAAGCATTGCCAGGATCCAGAATCCCACATAAAGTCATAGACAATGATGGTCTATACTTTGAAGAATAGATAATGCTTCCTTGTTGTCAATTTTCTATAGGACAAAAAATTTGTCAAAACATTTTCCTGAATCCTAATAAATCAAAAGTCATAATTATGGTATTTCTATCTTTGCACAGGATGAAGGGGAAGAGTTTGCTAACGACTGCGATCTGAGTGACGCCTTAGAGATGGCTTAGCCGTCACCGAGTTGTTTAGACGGTTACGTTATGTGCAATATTTTACAGCTATCACTGCTTGGTAAGAAGAAAAGAGTGGTATGAACGCGACCATTTTCCTGCTAGACTTATCGTTTGAACACGTCATTTCTTCTCTAAATGTGTGCCGTAAAGTTTGCACTGACTCGAATTTATTAGAAATAACTAATTTTTTTCCAGATTGAGAAATACTTGCTTATCATTTCTTTCTATGCACACACTGATAAATATTTAATATTGTTTCTTACAATTTTACGTTTTGTGCTCAATAGGCAAGACGAAAGTTAATGAGCTGCCACATTTTGATTACTTGGTTTTCACTACCCTTTGTGTGAGACGAGCTTGCCTATAGGATAACCTAAGCGGCTAAAAATGGAAAGAAGTTTACCTCCAGTTTTTTCACGTGAGATTTTTTTAAACTGTGAATGTGATTTTGCATAATAGCATTATTGAGAAATAACGCTCACTATTCCATATCGTGTCCTATCATAGAAAGAAGATCAAACAGACAATTATGCTTACAAAAATGCCCTATTATTTTCAAGCTAGTTGGAGATTTTTGTGGCGCTATACTATGTGGTTTACCTTTTCAGCCGCTGGAAGGTTCATATTAAGCAGTGCAGGAGACCGGTGCACAACTGTGGTGAATACGGTTCATGTGAGTCATGAAAACTCAGCTCAGGTCGTCACCGCCGATGATGCTCCTGCCAGGAAAATTTATTGCTTGGACATGTCTATTCTGGTTATTTGATTACATACGTTATGATTTATAGGGCTTGGTTGTCACAGCTTAGTCAAAAAGCCCATTGTTGGCTTTTATCGTGCTTAAGAACACTGAAAGCGCACTTTTGTTCAACTTTAGCTTTATAACCATAGAGTCCCGTGGTCAAATAGTCAGCGATGCTCGACGGGACTCACCAGATTTTCCTCCTCCGCCTCCTCTCAACATATTGTTGCAGTCGTCAGTTAGCACTTCACAGAGCACTTGAGCTTGGCGTCGATATTGCAATGAGTTCTGGTCGACCAGTATTCCACAACGCTTATGAAGGATAAAATCCTCAAACAAACCAAGCGAAGAAAAGAGTCAAATGGTGGAGGCTGTTGGACTTACATGAAGCAATGAAAATAAAACTCTGATGAAGGTCAGACAAGGTGTTGAAGGAATTACCAATCAATAATAGTTTTCCTTGATTTAGCTAATGTAACGAGGATTGTGAGAGATTTCAATCGGCTGAGCTATCTACATCTTCGTCTTTTTTAAAGCCGATTACTCAAGTCAACTGTCTACAGTTGCTCGTCCCCCATTGTGGATTCCCTTCTTCGCTGTCGTTTGCGCCAAATCATCGGCTATGAATAAGACAAAAACGTCGAAACTTCAGCTAAAGAAAGTTTTATTTCAACCTTCTCACACTAGCTTATTGGCAAAAGAAACTGCAGCTCAAGAGTACTTCCATTTCTCTGTAGAAATCTCTTCGCTTTACCAGAATGGAAATTTAAAAACTCCTATTTTTTCCACAGAGCTATCTGTCTCACTTGAGTATTTCTGTTGCAATCTTTTGGATTGGCCCAAATCTTTGAATCAAAGCTTCCTTTATTTTCTCGAGACCGTCATAAGTATTTCTAACGCTTTCTAAAAACAAGAGAAAAACTCCCGTTCCAAGCGTTTTCTTAAGACCATAGCTCAAATTTCAATATGCCTGATAATCATTTTTTGAGCCACGCATGTCAATGGTCCCTTAAAGAGGGCTGACTTAACACATATTTCGTTCCTGCGATCTCGTCAGTCGGGCAGTTACGTTTTCTCGTCTTTTGCCAATCCTCTGTGGGTGCTCCAGTCCCCGCACTAAGAGTTAGCGACGACGAACGTCCTACACTCTATGCCCAGTCAACAGGAATTCGCATTTGCGCATTAAATTCTTTGTAGACTGCTGCGGTGCTGCAGCTCAGTGGTTGTGGTGCTCGTCGCGGCGCTTGGAGCAGATTCCCTCTTTCACTCGTTACCCTCCTTCAATCAATAACGAACACCCTATGTAAAAGCCACAGTTAGTTGATTCTCGAAAATTTAGGAAGATGCGCTCAGTCAGTACTTCACGACGTTCAAGAAGAAGACGAAAAGACAATGAATGCTAGGAGCACTGGGATCTGCACAGTGATGAGAAGCAGTGCAGAGTCGAGTCAAATGAAGTGCTGGAATGTTTTGAAGTAACCATACTGCCACCACACAAGAAACATGAACGAGATGTGTTTTGCTTAGGCGGGAGAGTGATAGCAGAGGAGGAATCCCGGTTTTGCATTGATTAGCACGCATCCTCAGCAACTGTGGAGAGGTGTTCGACTCCCACCCGCATTTTCAATAATTTGCATTCAAATCAACATTCCTGATTACATAAAGGATAAGGATAAAGCTCTCGGCGTTGATCAGTCCCTGAGGGAGCGCCATGCATTCAACTTCAATTTTTAACTTCGTTTGAGGTGATTGAATGCATATCTGGCCTTTACAATGACTCGCGGTGGCCTCCCGCTGAACCGAGTCAGTGCTGCTTATCCTCTCAGACATGTCTGAGACCTGTCTGGTACCAATATACCGACCCCGGAGGGATTAATGGCTTGGCGGTCCATGAGCGTCTTAGGGCCCATTCCGATCATTTTATATGCAATCCATTGTTCAATACAGTTGAATGTTGTTGATAAAGTGCTGTATTATTAGGACTCCAACTAAGATTCCGAACTTGATCCAAAATTTCAAAAATTTATTTTTTCCAAGTAATCAAAAGTAAAATAACATAAAATGAAGTAATCTCTGTCTGTCTGGATGCAATTCTGCCAACGCTCCGACAACAAATTAGTTCCGCGCTTAATACAATTTTGCACATACTTGCACCTGCTTGAAGTCAATGCAAAGCCGCACATTGCCAAAAAAGACAAGAAAGAAATTGACCGATTTGAGCCAGGAGCACTTGAATCACGCGCCGCATTCGCCAGATCTGCCTCCGTCCGGTTTCCATCTCTTCAGATCATTTAAGAACTGTTCGAACAAGAAGACGTTTTGAGACATCTATCATTTTCGTCGACAATCTACTGGTTGGTTTGCATCGAAGAATACTCAGCTGTATGAACACGGAATTGATTTGTGTCGGAATGTTGGAAAAATTGCATCCAGGGTGACGGAAGATTATTAAATTAATGATGTTTAATACTTTGAATTACTTTAAGAAGAAATTTTTGAATTTCTGTATCAAATTAGGAAAGTTAGTTGGAGACCTAATGATCGCGAATCGCAGGCTCTCAAAAGCTCATAGTAAACGACGTATTTTTGATATCACCAGATGCGCACCTAACTTTCTTTCAATGAGCAATCCAATTTCAGTCGATTTTGCTGAATGTCGGTGGTCGGCCAATCTCGTTTGCGCTTTAGATTGTCAATATAAATCCACTTCTCGTCTTCAGTCACTGCGATGCAAAAAAGTCTTCGTTTTGAAGGCATCGCTTTTGTTCAAAACATACATGAAAAGTGAAGCTCTTCGCAATTACTGTTTTTGGGTGCAAAAGTCGTTATTGTTGAAGTTCTATAAGAACGATCATATAAGATTTTTTCCGAAAAAAAAGCTATAACTGAATAACTTTTTTAACGCATTTTCTAACAAAAAAGTATTTTCATATCTTTTTAATCTTACTAGTATCACAGTAAAAAATGATTAACCCGCGGAGGCACATCTATACTCTTGATAAATTGTGTCTCTTCATTTACAAATACGTGGTTCATTGCACGAAACCGTCAGAAGGGGTGGTGCCATTTTATCCACGTCTGAGTGGGCCTTTGATTTCAACCAGTAAGTATTCCAGCGTATCTTACATGAGATGATATGATGAAAGGAGATCTTTGTTCATCGATGGTGAGGTAATCAAACGATCCTCAAAAACGGCTTCATCAAATGTTGCAAGTCTCTGTAAGGCTCTGGTATGGCTCACCCTACTACTATTAGCATTTCTCACCGGATGTGTATCAATCTAGAAGAACTGAATAAATCACTTGATAATGCGGTTTAGGTAGGCTTTTAGTTGATAGGTTGTAGATAGAAAGCATTCATTCACTTCTTCTAATCGACTTTATTTGAGATTTCGCATGAAGTAATCTTTTTAATTGCTCTATACTGATACATTATCGCCGCCAAGTGGGGCTAGTAAGTAAGGGTGAGCCCCCAGGACAAGCGGTACTGATGACGATTGCGAGGACGCGAAAACGTACTCATACCAATCAAGGTGTTACTATACAATGATTCTCGGAAGCCTTGAAACCTTCCATCGGACTATAGTGATTTCTAAGCGAGGTTTCACATACAGCCAACTGGAAAGAAATTCTCGAAAACCTACAAATCAGTTAGCTTGGCTTTGACAGTTCTCAGTGCATGCAGCCATTTCAATTCAACGCTACCAACCTGTACTGATCTGCTTGCGGATTGTTTTATCAAAATTCTAGAATAGTGTGCTATAAAAAAAAGAAGAGGCAATGGAAAATTTGGGAACACTATGGCCTTAGAGCACCAGGAATAGAGGAACCCGGACAATTTCAAGATACATATTTTTGTTTGATTTCTTAATGGCCTTCTCGTTTTACTCTATTCCTACCGCAATAAAAAACACTCGCTGTAACAAAGATGACGTTCTCAGGTGGTGGATAGATGGTTAAGCTTCGATCAAACACATTTATGCGCCTAGAGAAAGGTAGAAAACTCACGCGATTGATTTCCTGCTTTTGCTAAGTCAACTACACACATGCCATCTGCGTTGACCATACATTTAAATGAGCGGGTGCGAAGGAATCTCAAATTTTTCAACACTAGGTGAGAAGGGCTTGACAAAATTAACAAGAATGTCTATAGTAAGCCACATTTCCAGCAAACCTATCACCCATGGTGAACGTGGGAGTCTTCCAGTGGAGCGTACCATAACGTGATAAACAACTTCATGGCAAATAGAGAGCTGCCTAGCAAATGTTACTGTGATTCAAAATCGTACGGGCAGCAGATCACCGCTTTCTTTCCACAAATTTCCAATGACCCTTTTCTCTAACTCAACTCATTTTTCAGCATTTTGAAGACAACAGCTTCTTTGCTTTTTTCTAGCACTTTCTAAAGTTAATCGATGACTTAAATTCCGGCAATCGAAGATCTGGGCTTGACTTCTCACTGCAGCAACAAAATTAAAATGAGCTAACCCTACGGTAAGAGCTGTTTTCCTTTTTTTGAAATTTTTATTTTCTACTCTGTAGAATTCTTCATATTGCCGTAATAGGTATAGAATAAACTTTTTTCTAACTTCTGCATATGTCTTTTATCAACAGCGCCGGAGAAAACGAGTGCAGAGAAGTCAGCTAATCCCAGAACCAAACTTTGACTACCGAAGATGCAAAGAACTACAATACTTGAGTCTTGATAAAAAGAATACTGATATAAATCTAACGGAAACCGAATAATTAGTCGACACTGCGGGCAGCGAAAGTTAGCCTGTTATGCATTTTCCTGCTCTTAATCGGTCTTTCCTTTGAAGCCCAACGTTTGAAAGCTTATTAATAATAAGAGCTGTAAGTCAAACTGCTGGAAAAAAAATCAGTTCAGTACATAATCACATAAATCGAAGCAGGCAAATCAATAGTGATAGCAAAGCAAGATTGTCGGTATGTAGTGAGTAGCACGCGCTTCCGGAAAGAGTGAGATGCGGCATCAACTTCCGCCAGACATTAGGAGTTTTGCATCGCCTTATTTTCTTTTTTGAATTTATAGTCATCACATCATAACATAGACGTAAAAGCAATGAAACAACGAAGTGCCTGCGTAACTTACATTTATTTGATATCTTGCTTTACACTCACCTCTTTGGTAATGATATCGAAGGTATATGGAATAATGTTAGTGCGTATTTGAAACCTATGACTTGTTCGAACACGTCAATAAATCATGAAGCAATATCTAAGGTGGGTTATAGGGAAACGTGTCTTCTCTCAGCACGACAATGTCAAACCGCTTGTGGCCATGAAGACCAAGGGCAAGATTGAAGAGTTGGAGAACGTCGTAGTTTATCCACACCCCGTGCACAGTCCAAACGTTGACCCATCCGATTATGGCTTCTGCCCTCAATATATCACATCTTGAATGGGCGCTGATTTGATTCATTCAATCAAACTGAAGAATAATGTCAAGAGTTTTTTTACGCAAAGCAGCTAGAATGATGCCTCGAGCAGATATATTGCAGAAGCGATAGTAGAAAGCAGATTTGCTGATAAAATGGAACTTTCAAGATTTCCTCCAGATTTTTTTACGCTTCCCTAGTGGATTGAGATAAAGTTTGGCACACATGAGACAATGATTTCTTCCCGGTGGATGATACCTCCTGGCCGATTGAATGCACTGCGTCATCTCATTTTGAACGTTAATCCACTCCAAAGTACTCGATTATACGAGAGTTAGATTACCCATTTCACAGAAATATAAAGCTGTATACATCCAATTCACTCATTTATGTCGAAAGGCAAAAAATATTAGTATAATTTTCATGAAAATTACTTTCAAATTGTTTATTTCACGGAGTCGTCGGGCGGGAGAAACGTATTTCTTGGTCATTTTAATGATGAAGTATCATATAGTCGTTTGATAGCACAAGTCAATAGAATTTCAACACTATATCTTATTCTCAAAAAAAGCCTTCTTATTGCGCAGAAAAAACAAAAATAAACTTTATTTCTCATTGAGAGATGTCTCGCTGATCAAAACGTTTCCTTCGAAGTTTTAGTAACCAAGCTATAGTTCAAGTCTTATTAATTCCTATAGTTTATTTAATTTCATAATAAATCTGGCATTACTTTATGGCAGCGAAAGAAATTTGAACTTCGCAAAAATGGATCATTTCGACTATCCTCTCCTCAGTTCGATTCATTGGTAAAGACGTATTCTTTGATCGTTCTCAATGTTTATATAATCAATCGGTAGCTCAAATCAAAAAAAAAATCAAATATTGTGTGTCATTTTCAAAAGTGCGCTGAAAGAGCAAAAATAAGATTCCATTTCTCCTGACTTGTTAGTGCTTTATAAGAACCAAAAAAACTGAGTATCGCGCTCGAAGCTTTTGTAGATTTTCCAAAGGTTAATCTCCTTTTGGGTGATGGAGCTTGACAGAGGGTCGATATTCAAAATTGAATTTATTATTGGAATTCCTGAGATCTGATCGATTGATTACTTACTAAAATTTCAAGGAAAAAGCTTTGATAAGCGAGGAATCTTTGGATGAGAAAAGGAGTCTTACTTTCGCTCCTTCGGCGCAATAGCGAAGCCTTTTTAAAGACAAGATACATCATTCAAATAATTTTTTTCTCATTTATCGGCTCATCGAGCATCATGTAGGAGATCCGATCCATCTGCGGTCTGCAAAGAAAGGGTAGCCTTGAATTGCCTGCATTGACCTGACAAATCATATTACTCCTGCAACTTTTCATTTTCGTTCAGTTCGACATGGAAAGGAAACCATTGTGCTGCGACGAATTTTCTGTGGGTGATGGTAAAGCTTTTTTTTTGAAGTGGACTGTTTTGACTCGTAAGAAACAGACACTTTTGTTCCCAATGATATAAGTGTCTCGTAACTATTATTGCCAACATGTCATTTGGTCTGTTAATTAGTCTTTTACAGCCCCATACACGTGTTTCGGAATTGCAGCCTCGCCAGTCGGGTAGGCCCTTCGTCGTTAGCCATTCCTGTCAGGGGCCTCTATTTCTCCTATAAAGAAGTAGGCGACGGAGAACAATTTACACGATCACCGTCAAGTGAACAATCACAAGTCGGCAATTTTCGGCACTCAATTGCTCTTAGCTGGTATTTTTGTTATATTATATCTTCTAATGTTCTTGCTCGTTTCATTAGAACCACGCTCAAGCTTCAATATGTCGTCTAATAAAATTCCAAGTGAACATGTAATATTGTCTGTTGATTGGCTTATGATATGATATCACAGAAACGCTAGCCAAGAGTAATCGACTGTAGAGAAGGCATCAGTTTCTTCATGATCATGCTTTGTTTCGCTCATACTTGCTGTTAATGACGTGATCTCCGTTTTAGAAATTTTGTCGTACATTGTGCTTTTACTAGTTGTGATAGTAAATATCTTCGACGATTTTATTGCAAACTCAATGTTGATATCTTTGAATTTGTGCATGGCTTGATTGTGTGTTTTCTGGCGTTCCGTAAACAAATAATGTAAACAGTGTTCCCAACGAACCAATCTGAAGAGTTCCTCCTACAGATACTGAAGCTGTGACCAATCAACAATTAACGTTAAACAGAAAACGCTCACATATTATGTATTTTGAAGAGTTGTCCGTTAGAGTGGGTTTAATACCGACTTGTGCTTACCAAGCCATAGTCGTTGACGGTTGGTTGCTGACGGCTTTGTTATCCATCGCAGAAAGAGTGATTGGAGAGCAACGACATGGATGCGCAGTGATAGAACGGACGCCGGCTATCGGTGAAACATGTGTTCAACTCCCACTTGAAGTTTAAGACTTTACGCACAATTCAATATCAATGGATCAATGCTTGAAAACTAGCCATTCAATCACTTCCTTTCTAACCTTATTTGCTGTCTCAAAAGCTTTTTGAAAAGTGAAAAATTTCCTTGATTTTTCTATTCAGCAAATACGAAGTTGTTAAGTTGAATATTTATTCCGGACAGATGAAGTGCAATAAACATAATAGTGTAAACTGACGTCTCAGCTTTGCCGCCTTCTTCACAACCTGAAGAGAACATCTTGTAATGGCTGACAATTGCGTCTATTTAACTGTTTCATCTGTACCGCATAAATATTCAACTTAACAACCTCGTTTTTGCTGAATATGAAAATCAAGAAGATGCTCAATCAATGTCTAGATTAATCCATAGTCGGTCATGGCAGTAAAAAAAATCCTTTCCACATTCGAAAATTGCAGAAATCACAGGAATTGGCAACAACAATTCATTCAAGAAATGATGCTGTAAGCAGAAAATGGTCACTACAAGAAATGACATGAAACAAAGAATAAACAAAATCTCCTACAAAAATATCCCGGCAACAAAACAACTAAATCCACTGAAGAGGTGTTAAAGTAACCAAAAATGAGGCATGCTGCCACATTTCTGTTCATCATCGTCATCCCAACTAGACTAAATGCTCCAGTCAGACCATTCCAGAAAGTGGTCACATTCGCTTTGTTAACTTCAGACGAAGATTTATGAGTAAAGGTTAAGCTGTACAGTGAGATACTTCATGAACTCTCTTTTATTGCTTCACTATACTGATTCTGGCACTGATCATCGTGGAACATATGTGTCTCAACTGGTTCTTGCTTAATAAGATTTTCAATAGCACTTTGACACTCTTTCTTCTGAAAGCCTTCCGTGTCATTACCGCTTAAACTAACCATCTCTCCATCCGTATCGAGTTTCATCACATTCAAAGTCTCATTCGGGAATGTAGCCAGCATTTGTCCACCGAATACATCGCATCCTACGGAGGTACTACGAGATTGCCTTGAAAAGGTGTGCTGATCGTTAACAACTGATGGACTTAACTGCCGTCTTGAATTGATTGCACTGAACACATTTCCTCCAGCAGTGTAGCTCATCATCATCGGATTTTGAGTGTTGTAATAAACGTTGGACAAAGTGAAGGTTGGTTGGGAGTGCGTGAAATCACTGCTTGATGGAGCAAAAAAATTCTGCGACGCAGTTGATTGTGGCTTACTAAGATTGAATGGCTGAGCTATGTTGTTCTGAGTGATCGTGGCTTCTGAAGATGATACACTATTTTGATATTGATAAGTGGCTGCTTTCTGCAAGTTTCCAAAGTGCGCCGATTTGCTTCCATGGGCCACATCACTTGAGTGATGATACGGGAAACGACGTCGTCGTACTATTGTGTCACGTCTCATCGAAGCCGGACTTTTTCTGCCGTACATGCGAAAATACACATTGCAGGCACTGAAATTTTGAATTTTTGCCACGATAATATTGTAAAGTAAAATAAATTCTAATCAAAATGCTCTGCATATGCAAAGTGGCATAAAAATTCTTATTCTATTAAAAAATGTCATTCATTGCTATGAAAAAGCTCTCGGCATTGATCAATCCCTGAGGGTTGATCATGCATTCGTCTTCAATTTTTAACTTGTTTGAGGTGAGTGAATACATATCTGGCCTCTACAATGACTCGCGGTAGCCTCCCGTTGAACCGAGTCAGTGATGCTTATCCTCCGAGGCAAGTCATGATCAGTCTGGTACCAATTTACCGACTCCGCAGAGATGGAAGGCGTACTGAGCCATGAGAGCGAGAAGAATCACTGGCCTCGTGTGCAACGCAGAGCACCTCTAAACATTGCGCCACATGCGCTAACGTCATTAAAAGCATGACCGTCAATTTGATGTATGCTTTCTCGAAATAGACTAATTAATTTTCATATCTTTTGAAGCAGCATGTTATCGATTTTATATCGGGGATATGCGTACGATAAAGTCTTTCATTTTCAAAACGCTGACTAGCAAATCAAATGAATCGACGTTGTCTCGTTGAAAAGTATTCGTTATTCCTGTACTTACTTGCATTCAATCCTTCCTTCGTCACCTCTCCTCCATTTACTTGTAGTCTCAGTGCCGCAGTTCGTGCATACAATGCCGTATTCTACAACGCCCTTAAAGTAGAGACATCAAGAATCATCGCCTATCAGTTAATGGTGGATTCGAACACAATCGTGTGTTAAAATCAGATGACACCTACTACAACTGAGGAGATATTTATAAAATTGTGGTGATAGAAGTTAGAGAAAATAGACGGTTTTAAAACAAGGCAGTTGGCAAGATCATTTCTAGCAAACTCTTTCACTTCAAGGTTTGCCACGTAATCGTCGCTGAACGATGTCCCTGGATAGTGAAGTTAGAAACTGAGCATAGAGTGAAGTTTTATCGCGATCATGGCTACCTCAGCCAAAATTTTGCTTATAAAATTTTATCCATATGATTTGATAGTGAATATATTTCGTGGTTAACTTTCTTTCAGTCGTCCTTGACAACATCCTCACTAAAGAAATAGTATTGAGGAACCATGTAGCGAAAAGATTGCAGAAGTATGAAGCTCTTAAGTTGGCAATTCTTCACGTATCTACCATGCATTCGGCTTCATTAGTTCAGCTGGTCATTTAGTGGTCTTACATCTTGAGCATGCAAAATTACAATATTCACCTTTTAGTTTCCATATACTCCTTTTTCATGCCACACCCAAAGGTTTCAGCATCGCATAAAAATCAGAAATTATGAACTGCTTGCCAAAAATGGTGCAAACTCTACGTGGGATGCCAGATAATGGCCGCACAGAAATTTAGCGTTGTGTTTTTTTCCCGAATAGCGCTACTCTATCACGCTGACTCTCGCGAGTTGGAAATTATGCATTCAATTCCCAATGAGTAGAGCATCGTTAGAGGGTAATAAATGTAATTCTAGCTTTAGCAAGAAGTTTCGATGACCTACTAATATATCAAGTCAGTGCTGCAATTTTTTCAGACATGTCTGGCAACAGTTGGCGACCGTGGCTGGTCGAAAGACCATGTGAACCGGGGATGCCGGATCGAACAACGAGCAGCGCATGTGTTGCTAGGCGCCCTAATTTTATGTAGCCACAAGCGCCTCTAGCCGCATCATAAGATATGCAATGTTTATTGTACGCCAACTGATTCATACTTCATGACTACTGATTGCTCAGTAGTAAGCAAAATTACAGGTGAGACAGGTGATATCAAGTAACTGTGCTATCGTTTTTACAGTTTTTACCTTCTGATGAAAAAGCGATTTTAATTTTTCAGAGAGATTGACAAAACCTCACATTAACAATATGCCTATGCCCTACGCCACACAACTTTAACTTGCGACTAACAGTGTTCTGATGCGTGAAAATGCCATTAGCCATAAAGAGGAAGACTTTTTTTTTTTTGATAGAAACAATTCTCAATTGCTTATTACTGCTATATGTTCAAGTGTGAAAGTCATCATCATTTTGTGGTCTATCTTACATGTTCTATGGAGCCATTTTATGCTGTTTATGAAATTATTCGATTCTCTGGTGTGCTAGCATATCGATTCCCTGTTCAGTACTAGCATTTCTCATCGAACAATATTGGGAACATATTGTGAGGCTCGATCTGTGTTACTGACATAAACGAATATTGATCAGAGCAATTCGACTTATAAAAGAAGTGAGCAGCTAAATTTGGAACTCACCGTTCGAGGTGGTTTATTTGCTTGAACATAGAGTGAATACTCACAATGATGCTGTTGTAGATTCCTTGCAATCTGAAGAACTCTTGGCAATAAACGATGTTGACTGAATAGTATGTGGAACTGATGGAAAATTTATGATCATTTCATCACTATGGTTATTTAGATTAGATCACTATACAGCAAACAAACACTAGGACAATGGCCCTCTAGATGTCAAGCTCTTTACTTAAGGAGAATTTGGGATTATCTAACCTAAGAGAAAGAGAGAGAGAGGGAGAGAGAGGGAGAGAGAGTTAAACATCTTTCTACAGAAGCTGAGCCAAAAGCAAGCCAACGTCGAGTGTGAGCCTCCTCAGCTATAAATACCTGTATGCTCACTAGGAGTTGGCTATATAGACTTGTGTCAAATATGGGGACGCCCGATATAAGTGAAAGAATACAAATAAGTAATAGAGGTACATGGCGAAAAAAAATGAATGTTTTATTGGAGTTATTCAATCGCTCAGTGGGTTCCATGCTTCAAGTAATTTGAATGTTACGGAAATCTATGTTCGAATCGCACACTTTGAGGGGGTATCTGAGCAGTGTTTAAAGGCGCTCTGTGTCACGCGCGAAATCGTTGGTACGAAGTCACGTCCCACGCTCGCCAAGCCTTTCGTTCTTCCAGAATCGCCAAAGTTGAACAAAAGTAGTCTACAAGGACAAAAGCACTGATTTGATGCAACGCTAGGCCATTGCCAGTCATAAAAGCTAGATGTACATTCAGTCACTTCATTCGACGTTTGATAAAGTCAAACGTACACCACATTTCTCAGGAATCGATCAGTAGCAAAAAATTTAGCCTTAATCTCTCGATTGTGTAATTTCGATACCGCCGATGAATCACGTTCATTGTTTTTCTCAGCAATCATTTTTTAACTAATTAACCGATCTCGGATGAATAGACAGTTTGACAGACTCGTAAGCAGTCAAGCTACCCAAGCAGTATGCTCTATCTACAAAAAAATAAATAGGACAAAAAGTTAACGAAATGATAAGAACTATGGATTTAATTCATGATGAAGTCACATGACAAAATTGATCACGTGGTAAACAGCCAATACACGCAAACATGAATGAGGGTTGTAAACGTTTTATGAGTAGGTGAGAATTTACAATCTTTGATGCAAAAGAAATGATTTAGGGAGACAAACGAGTATCCGACTTCATCCGCTGAGCAGGGATTTTTTATTTATAATCATGCGAAAGCTTAATTCTCTATCTACAGCCTTGTATGGCCGGTTTTCGACATAGCCTTTCTCAAGTTTATTACAGAAAAAATTCCTCACGTATTAAGCTCGCATATTTCTCGTCGAACAGAGAGTATTAGTACTCGTTTGATAGCATAATGTTTGCTAATTTCAATGTTGCCTGAACAGACTATTTCTGTGCAAAGCAGCAAGAAAATTAAGACTGCATTACATACGCGGGCAAGGTGGCCTTTGGCCAGTTCGCGGGCCTCTGGATGAGGCAGCAAGTTCGGCTGACGCAATAATCGATCGACTTTCCAGTAGACGAACGTGTAAAAAAAATATAGTAATATCTGAAAGTCTTCAAGTCACTGTTGCCAGAAATTGAGACGTTCTTTCCTCTTGAATCTCATAAAAGCATTATTAACGATGATTGTTCATCCATATTCAATAAAAAATAGAAGTACATAGAGTCTTTTTTTTGTAGCAAAATTATACGCCTTATCTGAGCTTTTCTTTTAAAGCGAAGAAACAATTTCTGATCAAATTACAAAAGTTGCACTAGTATGGGACTGGTGGAAATCGATCGACAACTGCGCAATGCTCATTGCCGTCTCACTCAGCAGCCCTTGAATTGGCCAAAGACCATCTTGCTCGCGAATATGAATCAGACTTTATTCTTCTGCTGCTTTGTTAAGAAGCGCTCTTTTCAGTATATGAGCACCGACCTGGAATCAGCAAACATTACGCTATCCACAGATTGCTGACAGTATTAGGGACGAGCTCCGTTCGTGGAGAAATATGCTGCGTGCAATATAATTTTATGCCAGATTTTACGTTAGCGTTATAGGAAGGTTTTTTTCAAAAACCGGCCATTCATAGCTCTAGCCAAAAATTCAAGCTCTAGAATGATCACTGACATTCCCATTGAAATCGAGAAAAAACACGGCAGATGACTCGAATGTAACCGTTAAGGAAATGAGGTTGATGAGGATCATCAAAAAATTGACTGAACAACGTATCCATTGCGAAAACCAGACCTTGTCGCGGCACATATCTATTACAATACGACCAATTTCTGTTCCTCTATTATTTTCAAACAATCTTCTCGGTTTGGTAAAGGAGCACATGTGGTGCAGCAGTTAGAGGTACTCTGCGGCGCACACGAAACAATCGTTCAATCTCGCGCTCATGGTTCACCACACCATCCATCCCTCCGTGGTCGGTGAATTAGTACCAGACTAGTCTCAGACTTCTCTGGAAGGATAAGCAACACTGACTTGGTTCACCAGGAGACCACCGCGAGTCATTGTAGTAGCCAGATATGAATACAATCACCTCAAATGAAATGAAAAATTGAATACGAACGCATGGCGCATCCCTTAGGGATTGATCAAAGCAAAGAGCTTTATCCTTTATCCTTGTCGGTCCGGTAGAGGACGGTCGCGCAAAGACGGAATAATCTAATGACCGGCCACGCAAAGCATAAGCACCAGTGATCCAAATGTCTAAGAAATTTTGATTTTACAACTTCTCAGCCTGGTAACCATGTCCTTTTGCACCACTAAAAAGCAGTGCAAAGAAAAAAGTGGCAATAATTGTACTCATTTTCAGTCCGGATTTCGCTACATTTGAAAGTGTATCTTGCCTAGACGACCTCGCATTCTTTTTTTACAGAGAAGACAGGCATGATTTCTACCAAAGATCAAGTAGAACAAAGAAAGGTCACTAACATTTGCGGGCGATGTGCCTGGTGAAACAAGTGGTTTATGAACTGTAACAGTGACTGTTGCCATCTTCGCCAATTGATTTGGAATGTGATAAAGATCAATTGCAGAAAAACTGAAAAACACAGATTCTCTGTTGTAAATCTATTATTGAATTCCGGAACATGTTTCAAATATTCGATATTCATTTTTTGAGGAAAACCATAACACTCAATTATTTTGCATTGATTAGTGAACTTTGCCTTAAAAATTATCAAAATTTAGGCTTACAAATCTGCTAACGAGGAAATCAGTAATCTTGTCAACCAAAAATTTTTCGTGATATAGCAAAACATTAATTTGAATTGCATAGATCGCCATCAAAGGAAACGGAACGCTTTAATATGCTACCCGAATTATTAACTTTGTTATCAACGTCGAGCTTTCGCTTTATCAACAAATAAAATGTGACTAATTTGATCTAAGTTTTAGCAGTTATGTGAGTGAAGAGGCTTCCACAGGGCGGTACTTACTTTGGCGAGAAGTACATTGATCCGTTAACTATGTTGAAAGAAACTGAAATAATTATTCAATTAAGAATTGTAATGTTCATCGTCAACTTATCACGTCAACAATGGGTAACTAGTCATAACGGAGAAGTTTGTAGTGGCTATAAAACACTGTTGCTGCTCATGCCATTAACCATTCGTAAATTATGCAACGAGTTTTTTAACAGTGTTGCGAGTTTACACATTTTGTCAACATGAAAACATTTACAGTTGAGAATCGCCCGTATTTTTGCATGATACTATACCGAAACTTAATTCCAATGTTTGCAAAACGTGAATCATGTAGTGTCGGTAATCAAGTAATCTATATAAATTCAATTATAACTTAGACAAGTACTTATCTGAAACATCGCTAGTTCAAAGAAACGACAAAAGCCCAATATAACTGCTACATATCTAGTTGAATGGCAGCATTTCACAAGCGAAGTAGAAGTAGAAGGAACAAAATACTTCCCACTTGCTTCGACGGTGTGCGATTCTAGGGCAGTTGAAAATAAAATTTTCTATGGCGGTACCGGGTATTTAAAAGGAAGATATCTAGGCAATCGACGGTTCAGATTCACCATCACTGACTTCTATTTGCAGTTTCAACCGTTGCTGACATGACACATTTTTTGCACTTGTCCACGTAGGCGTTCAATCAGTCATGTGCTCTTATATCACCTTATATCAACACTGGAAACACAAAACGTTTTGCATAAGCTCCTACACTTACGTGATGTGCTTCTTCATTCCGACGACATCCACCTCGATCATTTCCTATATGTCATATTAACACCTCACCCTCATGCATCCATAAATATCCGAGGCACAACACAACAGCTTACCAGGAAAATATATCGACGCAACGATGCGCTATAGAGTAAATCCAAAGGACAGCTGAATTGAGCCAGCTTTTATAATTACTACTCAGCTTTTTCGCTCATATTCAATGTCTATAGTGGGAAAAAAGCCAGTAACTTCCGATTATCCGCAAATTCGCAAGCAAACTCCGTGTTTTTTCTATAATATCAAAAATGTGTTTTTTCGCTACAATTTTCTGGCTTCTCGACGTTTTGATCTGCTCATCTACGCAGGCTGTTGTAAAGGACGAATATGGCAAAAGCTTCAACGTATCAGTACGTCGTTAATACCACCTTTATCTCCTACCAAGGCACTGCAGTAACAACAGACTAATTGATCGTGCTCAAACAATCACTTTCACAAGTTCTTTGATAAGAACTCAACTGATCAGTTGATTTCGTAGCATAGCATGGAAAACCAGCAGCAATTATAGAAGTTAGTGGACAGAAGGAGTGGCAGATAAACCGCTACAAGAACCAGTTGAATTGTGAGAATGTCATGGCGTTTATACGAAACGTCGTTCCAGGACACATTTATGCATCGGGAAAGTGTCTTGTTGACAGACGCCGTTACTTCGCAAACCTATTTCCGAAAAAGAACAAAGCTTCAAAGAGTGCTTATAGAAATAAGTGAAAACTGGACGGTTCAACAGACAAGGACGAGAAGGCGACGATACAACAATAAACTACTGAGCGTCTTTTTACTACGTTAGAGACACAAATAGGATTATCTGCCAATTGACCAAAATATAATAACAAGACGAACACTAACCGTAAACTTTCAAATCTGTATGCTATTGCTTTAGACCCCTTACTGCGGGAATAAATTGGTAGCAATTTGTTATACAGTGTGAGTAACGATAAGATTCGCCTTGGTCACTTGTTGGACATGACAGAGCTTCACTATCATTGAAAATAGTTGCCAGTTCGGTTTGTTCGGCAAAACAATTCTTGAGAAATTGCACTACCTGATACATATGAAGCTGACCGATTATCATCGCCTTGATTGATGTTTAAAGGAGGTCCATATTCAATAGAATTACCTGAAAAGATAATTTCAAACAGCATCTTGTGACTAGTGCCTATAGATCTCTAATGTAATGGGTACAATTTAATCTTACAGAGATAATAAAACAGGTATCATCATTTTGTCTACATGATTGCGGTTTGATTCTTTGCAGTTTTAAGAATGACACTGACAAAAGTATGTGTTTTTTGTAGCAGAAGCTGATTATTACTTGAAAAAGCATTTGCTGCCAGAAATAGAAATGTAAAGCTGCAAAAAATATTTGAAAATTAGGAGAACAACGAAAAATTGATGCAACGATTACCTGGTGATGAGTGAATCGCATCCATAACCACCGAAATGGTTTGATGGAAGTTAATGAATGAGACCTACGAAGGTCCCAAACCTAATGATAACAGTAAAGGTTATCATGAGTGAGCGGGATTCGATGCGGCAATCAAGTCACGACACGTTTAGACATATGATCTTTGGGAAACAGAGCTTCTCCATCCTTAACCTACAACGTTCTGAACTCATGCACTGCTCATCGTTTGTCATTGTGGAAACTATAGCCTCACTTTGTCTAGGGGTGACTATGATTTTCGCTAACCTATTCAGTCAGGTCTTTTATCAGTAATACATATTTCTGAAAATGCTGTTATAATTTCAGTTCAACAGGACTCATTTTGTGCTTCGAAATGTGGGAACTTTATGTAATGTTGTGGAGAAAAGTTAACATAGAGGTGTCTGATTTATGCAAATACCTCTCCGTCAAATTAGAGAGACATTCTTATAATTCGGGAGTTTAAAGAGGAGCGGATAGAAGTTTCGTGCTAGACTCACTGAGTCGACCTATACAAGACAGATCTTTTATCATTTCGAGGTTTTTAACTTGGTGTTAAACCTATCAGTAAGGAGAACAACACTGATCCAATAAATCGGTAGACCACGGCAAGTCATTGCATAACCAAATGTGCATTTAACCACCTCCATGATCCTTGGCGTCTCATTAGGTCGTGAAATCAAGATGATGAACGACATAGCTCCAAAGATGAGCAGAAGGAAACGAGCGGCTCCGAGAACGCTTAAGAGCAACGAAGATATAGTGAAAAGGGCGAAGAACATCCGACTCCGTGCTTACCTTTTCGACTCGACGATTATCCCTGCCCAAACGTATGCAGCAGAAACGTGATCGCCACGTGAGCAGAATGAAAAATCATTTAGCGTTAATGCACGCGCAGTCGAAAGGTCGATGCTAGGAGTATCCCGTATCAGCCAAGGGGGAAAGGATTCAAAGTTTCGACTTACGTTAAAGATCGAAGATTAAAGACGCCGTTTTACACGCCAGAATATCGAAAATAAGGTGGACTGGACACTTGAAGCGCTTCAACGACAACTGATGGACGAGAGCCGTTTCCGACTGGATTTCTCGGGACATCAGGCGCTCCACAGGAAGACTACCAATCCGATAGTTCGATCTTCTTTTACGAAAGGAAGAAAGATATGATGCTCAGCTAATCTCTAGAGCGAGGAGGATTTAGTGGGCTACTGTTGCAAGCGATAGAGAAAAATGGAGATATTGTTGGTACCCGATCGAGTCACTCGACGATCAACTCGACGACAGGTGATGCAGGTGGTGATGCTTGGTTGGCTGGCGCATCATTTATAAACTAAAAACTGGTCAGTGCAGAACTCGTAGGACTTTTTCTGCTCCAACTTTCGACTCTATGGAAAATTTAAATGAAATTGTAAATTAAGGAGTAAACCATACAATTTTTAACTAGTCATGTTGTTTCATATTATCGCATGGAACAAACGTATCATTTCTGTAGGATATTCTTATGATATCGTGGGTGCAGTGGCCGAGTGGTTATGATGCTCGTTACGGCGCGCCTGAAGTCGAACTATATTCCAACCTTTTTAGGCGGCCAATAACAGCGCCTTATGGAACGCCACAGACCGGCTGCTTTCGAGATTGTAGGGAGAATCGCTCAGCTAGTATTTCATGAGGTTCAAAAGTGAATACGAAGCAAACAAATTGAATGCTAGAAGTACTGAAATTTGTACAGTGAGAAAAAGACATTGTGAAGACAGATCGATGAAGTGTGAAAGTGCTTCATAGTATTATTCCACTTATTTGACTTTCCTGCTTCTACACAGTAGGCAAAGATTTTCGTGAGTCCTTGCAAGTATTATGCTTCAATCAACATGGCAGTCCATGCATCAAACCTTTTACTCCAGATGATCCTCTTGAAATGGCTACCAATACTATTATCGCCACTATTGAAACTGTTAGTTAATTAATGGCTATGTAAATATCCAATCTATCAAATGTATCATTTGCCCTCCACTGAGGGTCGAATAAGACTAGCAAGTTTTCATAAAAAATTTATTTGTTCTTGTTGCGCATTAGGCCTTTAAGGATACGCTGCCCCAGGATACGAAGACCAACACATTTTCTCAGGAGAAGTCACATAGTCTGATCATCAGATCTTGTTGTGGGTTCGGCATTCAGTGAAAAAAGAGTTACTGGCTATCTCGTATGAAGTAACAAGATTTTACCATTATAGCTTTTAATAGGTTGTCGCAAATCTTCAGTCGTAGACGTAATTTGGGATGCGAAATTACCTCTCTCATTTACGGATACGAGGCGCTGGGAATGCCGTGTTTTCAGTAAGATAATGAATCCTGTTGCTCATAACATGAAGAATTTGTTCACGTGCAATACGCTAAAAAGATTGGTGAAGTCAAAAAATGGTGCGAATTCGAGCAATCCTTATCTTGTTAGTTGGCACAGCGAGTGTAATTTGAAATCCATTTTTCTCTACATTGACTCACTAATCAATCATGCAATTCATACTGATTGGGCATGTTAACTATCTTATAAGGTAAAGGAACTCAAGCACTTCACAAATGAATGAAGGTCATTTCACTGTCCATTCCACTCAAAATTCTCTACTCATTCTCACACTTGTGTATCTCATTACATTACCATTTACTCTATTAATGGCTGAGATTAGTCCCATTTTATAAATGGTAAGTTTCGCAATTGTTTACGTGGTTGAGTCTTAAATAGTCTCAATCCAACTGAGATGAGATTGATAATAGTTGTGCTTATTGTTGATGATGTTTGTTGTAGTTGTTCTTGCTACTGCGGTCGTCCTCTTTCGATGGTTGATGTTACAGCGACTTCTTCTTCTTCAGAGAGTGCGCGTAATTTATGCAACGCTCATCGTTTATGCTGGTAGATCAGCATTATTGAAAATTTTTCATGTAAAATTCACTTAATCGAAAAAGCACTTAACTTTTCAAGAGGCGAAGGACTGCCCATGATTTTATTTCCATGTGTAGAATGACCTTTGAGTCCGCCATTTGGCTAGAAGATGAAATACAGCAAAGGCGGCGGATTGGTGATGATAGTAAACCGCTCGTCCTTACGATTTATCTCTGGATTTTCAGCGTTTTTTTCCAAAACGAATCAAAAATTTGTAGCGATGGCGCTTCCGACTCCTGCGTTAAGATCGCGACAATTACGTTAAAATTATCGTCAGTGTGACTTTGTGCTCTGTGCATACGTTGGGGATTGCTATGTAAAGTTTTCAGGTTCTTGTCCATATGTTCAATACCAACGTTTGAATGTAGTGTTTATATTATTAAACAGATCTGCCACATTGAGAGTTCAAATAGTAGAACTTTTTTAAGTAATAACAGCGTAAATAACAATGCAGAGACACTAGCATGTGTACAGTCAACAGATATATATAATAACATGATCAAGAAGTAGAGTTGGCAATCTATATCCCAAATTAATTATTATAAATGAGTATAGCTTAAAACTGTCGTTCTACTATACGGAGAAAAAGATAAGTGAAAACTGTTAAACTGCTGAAACGCTGTTTATGCGGACGATGGGTGGAAGGGAATACGTGGCTTCACTCCCTCAACTTCAAGACTTTTGTGTTCATTCATAAAGCGGTGTAGAAGAAGTAAGCTCCGATAAACTGACTAATGGAGAACCAAGGACTGAGTGTCATCATATGGAATAAATACGGGAGATGAAAGTTGAAGACTGTAATGGGAATAGTTGACTGAAGAGGAAAGCCCCGACTAATCCGACTTCGGAATTCCAGAGAACAGTACAATTAAAACCACTACGAAAATTTCTGCCTTAGTACCCGCACATTGGATGCTCCTGTCCACGAGGCCGAGTGGTGAGAAGAGGCGATCAATTCTGAGGTTCAGTGGGAAATCGTTGCTAAAGGTTAAAACGAATACACTTTGGACACTTCATGGAGACTGCTTTTTGTTCTATACTTATAACATTATAACAGGCTCCTTAAACGCCAATCCAAACCACTTCTTTAGAATGTTTGTCAAAACGAATTCCTCGATTGCCCTACAAGATACGAAAAGCAAGAAGACTGACATAAGACGCACACACGATAGGTCTCTCGTTAATCGCGGAGCGAAGTTTCCTTTACGGAATGTCGGAGGTGTGGGCTTTGTCGTTCACCCATTTGTCTCCCATGGTGAATTCGTGAGATATTCTATTATTGCGTTTGCTCATCATTCGGATTGTACTTCAGCGTCGAAAGAAAGTCAGTGTCACAAATTGCCACCCACCTTTCGAATTAGAAAAACGAATATAGGATAAAAAATTTGACTGGAAAAAATTGGAACGAGAACGGAGGCCGTCTTATTGGACTACTGTTCGCGGTAAGTCTCTTTCATTTGAATTCATTTTCTGAAAAGAGAGAAAATCTATGATGAAGCATTGAAGCATCCCAATGGGACGACTCATTAAGAGGTCATATACTTTCCAACAGAAAATGATGCTCCTTTGACGCTTCAGTAGTACCCGAAATTCGTACAAACACTGATCACCGTCTTTTGTGCGCGGAGATTCGATTCAGCCATAAACTGGAAAAAACTGTCATCGCTTGGGGGACAAAACATGTCGCGCACAACAGAGATGTTTTCATAAATCCTTTTTTTTATACGATTGGCAGATAATGGAAGACCCCAGAAGAGATTCTGAGCTGAGCCCTGTGATGGGCACAGAAGTTGTGCAGAACTAATATCAGTTCCCCAAGCAAAAAGTTCGGATCGACTCTTCACTACCACTAAGGGGCTGCTTGAAAAGAAAGGGGATCCTAGGGTTGGTACTTCTGCAGCGCATTGAACTAAGCTGCAATGTTAGCTGCAGAAGATCTTTTACGAGGATTAACATCGGTGCAAGCAGAAACATTGTCAGAATCAGCAATAAAAACGATGCAGTTTGAAAAAATACCGTAGAAATCTTATGTACCGCTTTCCGTTCTCAGAGGAAGGTGGAATCATCACCACATCCCGCATGATACGGATTTGATAACAAAGAGTTCTATACCAATTTTTTTCCGTTCCACAGGCCCCACTTCGGACCTCAAAATCTTCACTGGTGAAAAACCACCTAAGATTTTCACTTATGAAGTTCAAGCTGTGATTGAAAGCATGAAGAGAGGCACAGCTCCACGACGTGTAATATTGTTGCCGATTTTCTCAGAGGTGGTGGATACAATTTGCATGTGCTTCTCGCAAGATATATGATATCTGTCTTTGAAAGGAAAAGAAATCCTGGACATATGGAGGTTTCACGCACCATTATTGTACCTGGCACAAAAGGATATAATCAGATACTGCCTAATATGCGTGCTGAAGTTTAAAATTCATTAATTTTGATCTATTTCTGGACATATACTAAAAAAGAGCGCATATGGTGCAGTGGTCAGAGGTGCTTTGCCTCGCGTACGATGTCAATGGCTCGATCTTGCGCGTATGGCTCAATCAATCATCCATCCTTTCGAGGTTGCTTAATTGGTACCAGACTGGTCCTAGACTTGTCTGGAAGATAAGTAGCACTGGCTCGGTTCAGCGGTAGGTAACCACGAGTCATTGTACAGGGCCAGATATGCATCCAATCACTTCAAAAGGAATTTAAAAAATTGAAGACGAATGCATGGCGCATTCTTCAGGGGTCGATCAGCACCAAGAGCTTTATCCTTTATCCGTCATACTTGCCGAATATACTCTGCAAATTCTTTGCGAAATTTGTACTTTTGCGCACTGCAAAAATCTTTTGAAGCACAATCAGAAAGGCAGGATTCCAGGGGTCGATCAGCACCAAGAGCTTTATCCTTTATCCGTCATACTTGCCGAATATACTCTGCAAGTTCTTTGCGAAATTTGTACTTTTGCGCACTGCAAAAATCTTTCGAAGCACAATCAGAAAGGCAGGATTCCGAAAGTGCATTGTAGCATGGGCCACATTTAAACCGTGTCGCAAATCATTATCGTATGCCTCTTGTATTAACCTTCATCGACTACAAGAAAGTATTTACAATGTTGAAACGAATGCAAACCTATCAGCGCTACTCGACCAAAGTATGGAACCATCCTATCTACCAGGGCTGAAAACAAAATTTTGAGAATTTTGCGTAGTATCATTTTTACGCAAATATTAACAACAAAAATAGCAATGACTTTTCTTCAAACTATGAATCATCGCTGTCCACGACTCTCTGCTAACGATCTGCAAAAGTTCCGGTTGCCTTCGAAAGGCCAATCTGGCTCTTTTGATACAAAGAACTCTTGACATGCTTCAGCTTTATTGAATGATTGAAATCGATAGCCATTAAAAAAGTGTCGCATTGATTGAAAGAGGTCATAGTCGTAGAGAGCTCACGCGGGCTCTCGCAAAGCTTCTTATTGAAATTGCCAAATTGGTGCAGCTTGTTGACAACGGTCTTGAGCAAAACATCAAGCTTTTGTCAAGTCACAACTGTTTGATGAAGGCTCAGCGTCTAAAATAGTTTGCTAGTCACGCTCATCCAAACAGATGGCCTGTTAGAATCAGGAATATCAGGAATGTCCTCGAGATCAGAACTGCCTTCATTATATTGCTCAAAATCTGCCCGCAGTCAAATTTGCCGTTATGTCAATGCTTCCATCCTCATCGATTTTACTAATCATTGAATCTTTTCTCCAACAACGGAGAATCAACGCATGCAAATCATACTGTTCAATTGGTATTCTAAAGCTGAAACTGATGTTTTATATAATTATAGGCGAAATTATCAATAAAAAACGACATAGAGATGTCAGAAAATAAAGTTTATAGAAAATTTTTTAAGACTAGTTGCTTAGCCTAAAAAAGCATTAGCACATTGCCATCGAAACTGCAGTACACAATGCGGCTTTTCTATCGATTCCCTGCCATACACTTAGAAGAAGGGTTCTGACAAGTGGTCACCATAACGCCAATGTTATTCACTACTGTACTGCAGTGGATAATGATGTCGCTTAATTGGGACGAAGACGGCATACGTATTGTTGAAAAATCCCTATCAAACCTTCAAAACATCGTCATGTTTTTGGAAAGTACTAATGAGGAAAAGATATTGCTTACTTAACTATGTAAGGTGGGGAAAAAGATTGGGTTTTGCATAAATAGCACGACGATACAGACTATGATCAACTCCACGGTGCGAACGTGAACAATTCCAACTGGACGGTTTTTTGGTCACAATGAAATACGCAGCCTGTTTAGAGGTTAATCTGCAGTCAAGCAGTCCTATCAAACAACGAGGGCACCGTTAGAGTTGTCAAAACTTACGCTATCTGATGAACACTAATAGCCAAGAGAGGAGCTCTATCCCGCCAAAAGTCATGCGCTTGTGGAACACAAATCATTCTCTCTCCTATAACGCTATAAATGAACTGTTTGAGAAAACAGATACGTTTGCTGTTTTCAAAGTCTAGTCTATCGAGTAATTGATGATTGCCTATGAAGACTCTCTTCTGCGAAATGTGAACGCTATATTGCGCGTTAGAGTGCGACAGCGAGTAATGCGTGAAGCACTATTTTTTTTTTGAGTGCTAATGCTATATTTTGCAATATTCTGGCTCTCGAATATTTATTAAAAGCTTAGTGTCAAATCTCTGTTTCTCAAAAAATCTCCCTTCAATTATTTTTGGCGGATAGTACATAGAAATCTCAAGATAAAAGACAAAGTCTTTCCTATACTTTTTTTACTCAAGATTGCAGTCAGCAGTATTAAATAAAGATTAAATCATATATTTCGTTTCGAATGTTTTCTTAAAACCTTAAGAGTGTAAAATGTTTGTTGTCGCTAACTCATAGTGTGGGGACTGGAGCACTTACAAAAGATTGGTAAAAAGACGAAAGAGTAACCGCCCAACTGACGAAATCGCAAAACAGAAACACGTGTATCGGGTTTTATAAGTCAGCCCTCTTTAGCAGGCCACTGACATGCGTAACTCAAAAATAATTACCAGGCATAAGTTAAACTACTTTATACAAAGTTGCATTGCATGTATATCACATACTTAGCATTATGTAAGTGGGTATACTTTCATTTTAGAAACGACATCTTGATCCTTTCCAAAAGTGCTAATGAAGTAGAAACAATACTTAAAGATCTCTATGAAGTGGAAGAATATTGAGCTACGCATAAACGGGGTGAATACCCACTCCATGAATAGTCCATGGTGTTGATGTAAAAGAGCTGAACTAGATGGCTTTCTACCTACGGAGACCACCTCACAGGTGTGCGCTTGGACGTTCAGTAAACATGTGGAACAAAATGAAGTTGCAAATATAGAAGAGAAGAACGCCGTGAGCCACATTCGTTTTTAAAAAGGCCACTGACCAGATATCAGGTCTTAGGCTCCGTGCTCACCTTTTCAAGTCATCGGTATTTTTAGCGCCCCATGCAGCAGAGATGTGGACTTATACTATAACTGTGTCAATAAATTTGCGCAGCCTTTACTAGACTCTTGATCGATATCTCTCCAACTTTTCTCCATTCCTAACTTCTCGGCGACTTGAGCTACTTAGGGCTTCAAAAACTATCCGACTTTTGTGAGATAAATAAATATAGATTCATAACGAGCCACATGTGAGCTGCTCACATGTTATGAAGAGTAGATAACAAGTGGGAAAAAAGAATAGGTGACTGATCCACAAAAACATGCTGGCGTCATTCAAAAATATTATGTAATCGATGTTTAGACATGTCTGTGACTAACGTCAACTATCTGTATCCCCAAATGACAGAGTATTGAGATTCACGGAGAATTCGCGTATTTCGACACGCCCAAAATAAACCACCGCGACGAACGACTTTTGTGCGAGAGGGAAGCATAAGGAGACATTGCTGAGCTCGTACTACTAGTGGAGACGGATTTAATAAGTATAGAAGTTACGTTACATGCAACATCTGACAATGGGTGGTAATTAAACAGTGAAATCATTGCAGAAACGCTATAAAATAGAAAAATACTTTGAAACTTTCCTTAGGTTAAGGTCTAGTAAAAGCACAAGTGCTTATCATTCTAGATATTTTATTGATGAGGTAAACGAAAGTATATCTGTGAAAGTATAGGGATTGGTGCTCATATAAATCCAATATAAACTGTTAGGTCCATATGCCAGTACATTGAAAAATTCGTGCAATATGTCAAATCACACCACAATGTCAACTTTTACTTAACCCGAAGCTATTTTCAGCAGCAGAGTACATTTTCAAAGAATTAGCATTGTGATATTGTCAACAGCTTCATCTCAACTGACTCTATGTTAGTTTGCGTATTTCACATCATTCTCCCTTTCATGGCGCAGTGACATATGGTCTCCGATGATCTATGACGGCCGTGTTTGAATCAAATACAGCCATTTCTTGACAAGAACAGATTCGGAAGAGGTGGAGCATTGTAAAACGAAAAGAGTTAGCGAAAGATATAAAGCAACGGAAGGGTTAATTCGCTTTTTGGTGAAATAACAAAAAAGTAAGCACTATTATTTTCCAAAGGAAAGTGTACCATGAAATATTGTATCGCGTATAATCGCAGAGTTGTGTTCGCTGACACACAATAATGCTCTTCACCACTTTCGAGAATTTGCTGCAATTAACCATTGGTGAGGTACGGCTGAGTGCCCGAATACATTTTTTCTTCCCTTCTAAAAAATATTTATGGCAAGTAATTGACACTACTTCCAAAATTCATGTCGAATTTTAACTAGGTCGCTTTATAAGTTCTGGCACTAGAGCAATAAACATCAATTTTTTTAACCAAAGTGATTTAAATTACATGATTTTGGCACCGATCAATTGCATATTTTCTTTCAAACAATTTAGTGTACAACTTGTCTATATTTGCTCTAAGAATGAGATGTTGTAGAAACAAAATCGTTAGCTATTCATGCACGAATGGCGAGTAGGGCGAAGTGCTAATAGAGCGTCACGCAAGACTAATGGAGCTTCCTGTGAACGGGCGAACTTTCCTGCACCCATATCATGTTCCAAGCCCCATTTAACCTTGCTCGCCGCCTCACTAGCATTTTCTCCTAGGAGTTATTATGGACGGGGCAGGGCGGTCCTCTGCGTTTTAACCGCTTGGAAACCACGTGGGTCATATTGACCCATGGGGCTTTTCGCGCACCAGTTCTCGAGGTCCATGCATAAGAAGCGAAAATGAGGTGAGCTTACTGAGTAGAATAGAGTTTTAAGAGAATTATCACTATACAATGATGATATATCAGCAAAGAGAATACTGTGAAGGTTTTTATGCATTTTTTTTTATTGAAAGAACACCCATGTGTGAAGAAATGAACTAGTTCTGATAAGAAAAACAACACTTTTCTAATACGAGCACATCTCCAATCGTTATTTAACATGTGTTTTTTCTTTTTCAATCTATATTTCAGCACTCAATCGATAGATTGAGAAATGCCGATTCTGAAACTATGCTCGGTATGTGGTCTAAAAAGGTGACTTTGTACTCAAGGGTGTATGCAGCGCAATGGCTAAAGCTGCTGTACACCGCACACGAGATCGTTGGTTCGTTCCCGCATTCATGGCTCACCTAGCATTTCACCCCTTCGCATTTAGTAAATCTTTGCCTGTCTTGTTTGGGATCATAAGCAGCACTGGCTCAATATATCGGTAGATCATGGAGAATCATTGTAAAGGCCAGATATGCATCCATGACCTATAACGAAAATTTAAGGACGATTGCGTAGCGTATCCCTCAAAGATTCTTCGACGCCAAGAGTTTTATCCCCCTGACTCTTTGCTCCAGAGTAAGTTGTGTCAACTCGCCACGAAAACTTGACTACTAGTGGAATGAGTTCTAAAAGCGGATTCTCGCCAAAGAGAAAACTCATGTTCCAAGCATTTCCATTTCCAATAAGCTGCATATTTAGGAAGTTGGGAATATGAGTTGTTTGACTCCTTGCATTTGAGCATAATGTCGTTTGATCAACTGCGTGATTTGCTCTCGGCATAGGAAATGAAGCATCATTTGTATAACCCACACTCTGTTTACACCACTTGGAAGGAATGCGTCACCTAATCAGGCTAAGAGTTCCAGTAGTTATTCAATAGCTTAAATCACGGAAATTCAATGATGTGCATTATTTTCGAAATGGTCTATTTATTGCGCTGTTATGGTAAAAGTGAAATAATGTTTCACGTTCAAGCACTTTTCGCTGAACAGAGGTTTTCCTAAAAATTTCTATATACAATTGCTAGCATGAACTTCGGCTATTTTGATAATGCAATTGGCTTATCAAAAAAAAAAAAAAATTTTATCATTGCGCTGTAGCAGCCAAAAAAGCACAGGTTTCGCAATTCTTGATCATTTTCATTTCGCGCACATTTATTCAAGCATCAGAAACAAAAGTGTTTCCACATTTCTCTCGAATTTGAGCAGCCATCTGATATCTATAATCTCAAAAATTTTGAAAATCTATTTGAATTTTGAAATGACCTTTTTATTGCGCTGCAAGAGTCAGACCAAAATTAAGTGTAGCACTCAAGAATTTCTCACATGAAAAAAATTTCAGCAATCAATCGATAGCCTAAATTTTAACTTTCCTAAGCATATAATCAATTTTTCAAGAGGATACATAATCCGCTGTTGCAGTCAAAAAAATATCGGGTTTCGCATTCGTCGCGCATCATTTGCCCCGGCATGCGGATGGGATCGATAGTGCGGCGCGAGTTGTATATAGCTTTCGAAGTAATGGAATAAACCATATTTTTCGTAATTTGAGCTAACAAAAGCGTATAATGAAATGGTAGCGAAGTAAATCTTGAACGTAAGTGATATATGGATGGAAATGAAGAAGATAACATAAAATTGTTCAATAAAAGTGCGATCTACGACCTTTTTGTAAGGATCTGGTCTCCATTTAAAAATGTGGCGTTTGAAAATAACTTCGGCATTAATGCAGCGATGTAGCGATATTCATATGGAGTATAAGTACATTTGTAAAAAGTTTTCTTTCATGAAAGGATAAAACAAAGTTTTTTTTACTACTCTAGAGAAGTTATAACTCTTAATGTAATAATATTGCTGGTTTTTCTCAAATTATCTTCAAAGTGACGTCGCACTGCAATGTGCAGTATCATTTATGACGAATAGTTCGTTGTTTCATGATTGTTCTAGAATGATTCAACCAAATATAGCCTCATCAAAGTTTCTTCTAACATATTTTCTCTTTCAATCACGAGTAAACCCGCTTTGGCGACGATAAGAATTCAAATTTCATTGCGATAGTATCATGTCGCTGCGACAGCCCATTCTCGCCGCGCCACCTTGCGGTTTAAACCTGCCGCGCGCAAAATCAACGTGAACTCAGGCAGATAGATATCGCTTTTCAACTGAGGATTTTTTTATCGCATTAGCAGAAACTTCAGATAAAGAAGTATGATTTTGATAATATGGAAAATGCTCTACACGTTGATATGCTTTTCGTGCTTTTCGCGAAATACACGCCATTGTAAATCAAGATGCACTTTAGGTATTCAACATAATTTCTTTCCTGGATGCTACATTGCTATGAAAAATCATTTCGTGATAACCGGCGACGTGCTGCTTCAGCCTCAAGTTTCTGCTTTCGATCGATTATCGATACTTCTATAAACAGTTCCTCTCCAGCGAATGAGATCGGTTTTTCACCTGTTCCCTTATAATCAGGAAGAAGCAAAAATTCATTCAGGCTTTTTTATACTATGTGGATATCAGAACTTATAGCAATCCTTATAACTTATAGCAAGACCATGCATGCCATTAAAATTTCTGAGATTTGTGCTATCAAATAATTACTGAAAGTCTCGAAGAAAAGCCGACTGCAGTGAAAATGCCCGAGTATGGAACACGGAATTATTTTAATGCTAGGGGACAGAAAAAAAATGCTCGCAACCAAAGTATATCCTTCAAATTCTCATGATTTAAGATGTCGAATCACTATCAAACTTTTGAAAGAGAGCAAAAAATGCGGTAACAATCAGAAGAGATTTACTTGTCAAGAACAAACAGACACATTAAAACTAGAGAGTAAACTTCAGTATTTCATGAAAAACTTAACTGCTGCTAGTTGTATCGTTTTTCTTTCACTGAATGTAAATCTGCCGCGTGAGCTGCTTGTCTTTTTTTGTTTCTGCTGTCACAAATTCATATCCTACATATTTCTCCTTATAATGAAACAGTGGCGATCAAATTTATATAGGTCCAATCCTGGATGATATTTGCTGCATCAGACATTTGTAAGCAGTGATTCCATAACAAACGGTATAATGATTATAAAAATCTTGCTGTTATGCTGGCTCACATGACATAATCTTAAGTTGTAAAACACATTGACCCATCCAGTTATTTTTGATTACTTATCCGTTATTTGTGCTGATGTTGATAAAACAAATTTCTTTACGTTTACTATAAGGTCTAAGCTCTTTTTTCACTTTCGAACACATTTGTAACTCATAATTTAGGTTGATGAGGTGTTGTGTCCGATTGGTGTGATGCTCTTCGCGGTGCGTAGAGCCGAACTCCACCCCCAGCTCTCTGTGGTAGCCGACAATAACGCCTTATGAACCGCCACTTCCAGGATATCTTCGAAATTGCGTAAAAACTCGTTTAACCAGTATTTTACCACATTCAAAAAGAAGACGAAACAACGAATTGATTGCTATAAGTTCTGATATCCACATAGTATAAAAAAACCACTCTAAAAACGGATCAATAAAGTGTTTTTATCAGGTCGATGCGAAAGTAATGAAGGTTTGTGCATTGTTGAGATTTGCGATCGGTATTGGAATGAATTTTTGCTTCTTCCTGATTATAAGGGAACAGGTGAAAAGCCGATCTCATTCGCTGGAGAGGAACTGTTTATAGAAGTATCGATAATCGATCGAAAGCAGAAACTTGAGGCTGAAGCAGCACGTCGCCGGTTATCACGAAATGATTTTTCATAGCAATGTAGCATCCAGGAAAGAAATTATGTTGAATACCTAAAGTGCATCTTGATTTACAATGGCGTGTATTTCGCGAAAAGCACGAAAAGCATATCAACGTGTAGAGCATTTTCCATATTATCAAAATCATACTTCTTTATCTGAAGTTTCTGCTAATGCGATAAAAAAATCCTCAGTTGAAAAGCGATATCTATCTGCCTGAGTTCACGTTGATTTTGCGCGCGGCAGGTTTAAACCGCAAGGTGGCGCGGCGAGAATGGGCTGTCGCAGCGACATGATACTATCGCAATGAAATTTGAATTCTTATCGTCGCCAAAGCGGGTTTACTCGTGATTGAAAGAGAAAATATGTTAGAAGAAACTTTGATGAGGCTATATTTGGTTGAATCATTCTAGAACAATCATGAAACAACGAACTATTCGTCATAAATGATACTGCACATTGCAGTGCGACGTCACTTTGAAGATAATTTGAGAAAAACCAGCAATATTATTACATTAAGAGTTATAACTTCTCTAGAGTAGTAAAAAAAACTTTGTTTTATCCTTTCATGAAAGAAAACTTTTTACAAATGTACTTATACTCCATATGAATATCGCTACATCGCTGCATTAATGCCGAAGTTATTTTCAAACGCCACATTTTTAAATGGAGACCAGATCCTTACAAAAAGGTCGTAGATCGCACTTTTATTGAACAATTTTATGTTATCTTCTTCATTTCCATCCATATATCACTTACGTTCAAGATTTACTTCGCTACCATTTCATTATACGCTTTTGTTAGCTCAAATTACGAAAAATATGGTTTATTCCATTACTTCGAAAGCTATATACAACTCGCGCCGCACTATCGATCCCATCCGCATGCCGGGGCAAATGATGCGCGACGAATGCGAAACCCGATATTTTTTTGACTGCAACAGCGGATTATGTATCCTCTTGAAAAATTGATTATATGCTTAGGAAAGTTAAAATTTAGGCTATCGATTGATTGCTGAAATTTTTTTCATGTGAGAAATTCTTGAGTGCTACACTTAATTTTGGTCTGACTCTTGCAGCGCAATAAAAAGGTCATTTCAAAATTCAAATAGATTTTCAAAATTTTTGAGATTATAGATATCAGATGGCTGCTCAAATTCGAGAGAAATGTGGAAACACTTTTGTTTCTGATGCTTGAATAAATGTGCGCGAAATGAAAATGATCAAGAATTGCGAAACCTGTGCTTTTTTGGCTGCTACAGCGCAATGATAAAATTTTTTTTTTTTTTTGATAAGCCAATTGCATTATCAAAATAGCCGAAGTTCATGCTAGCAATTGTATATAGAAATTTTTAGGAAAACCTCTGTTCAGCGAAAAGTGCTTGAACGTGAAACATTATTTCACTTTTACCATAACAGCGCAATAAATAGACCATTTCGAAAATAATGCACATCATTGAATTTCCGTGATTTAAGCTATTGAATAACTACTGGAACTCTTAGCCTGATTAGGTGACGCATTCCTTCCAAGTGGTGTAAACAGAGTGTGGGTTATACAAATGATGCTTCATTTCCTATGCCGAGAGCAAATCACGCAGTTGATCAAACGACATTATGCTCAAATGCAAGGAGTCAAACAACTCATATTCCCAACTTCCTAAATATGCAGCTTATTGGAAATGGAAATGCTTGGAACATGAGTTTTCTCTTTGGCGAGAATCCGCTTTTAGAACTCATTCCACTAGTAGTCAAGTTTTCGTGGCGAGTTGACACAACTTACTCTGGAGCAAAGAGTCAGGGGGATAAAACTCTTGGCGTCGAAGAATCTTTGAGGGATACGCTACGCAATCGTCCTTAAATTTTCGTTATAGGTCATGGATGCATATCTGGCCTTTACAATGATTCTCCATGATCTACCGATATATTGAGCCAGTGCTGCTTATGATCCCAAACAAGACAGGCAAAGATTTACTAAATGCGAAGGGGTGAAATGCTAGGTGAGCCATGAATGCGGGAACGAACCAACGATCTCGTGTGCGGTGTACAGCAGCTTTAGCCATTGCGCTGCATACACCCTTGAGTACAAAGTCACCTTTTTAGACCACATACCGAGCATAGTTTCAGAATCGGCATTTCTCAATCTATCGATTGAGTGCTGAAATATAGATTGAAAAAGAAAAAACACATGTTAAATAACGATTGGAGATGTGCTCGTATTAGAAAAGTGTTGTTTTTCTTATCAGAACTAGTTCATTTCTTCACACATGGGTGTTCTTTCAATAAAAAAAAATGCATAAAAACCTTCACAGTATTCTCTTTGCTGATATATCATCATTGTATAGTGATAATTCTCTTAAAACTCTATTCTACTCAGTAAGCTCACCTCATTTTCGCTTCTTATGCATGGACCTCGAGAACTGGTGCGCGAAAAGCCCCATGGGTCAATATGACCCACGTGGTTTCCAAGCGGTTAAAACGCAGAGGACCGCCCTGCCCCGTCCATAATAACTCCTAGGAGAAAATGCTAGTGAGGCGGCGAGCAAGGTTAAATGGGGCTTGGAACATGATATGGGTGCAGGAAAGTTCGCCCGTTCACAGGAAGCTCCATTAGTCTTGCGTGACGCTCTATTAGCACTTCGCCCTACTCGCCATTCGTGCATGAATAGCTAACGATTTTGTTTCTACAACATCTCATTCTTAGAGCAAATATAGACAAGTTGTACACTAAATTGTTTGAAAGAAAATATGCAATTGATCGGTGCCAAAATCATGTAATTTAAATCACTTTGGTTAAAAAAATTGATGTTTATTGCTCTAGTGCCAGAACTTATAAAGCGACCTAGTTAAAATTCGACATGAATTTTGGAAGTAGTGTCAATTACTTGCCATAAATATTTTTTAGAAGGGAAGAAAAAATGTATTCGGGCACTCAGCCGTACCTCACCAATGGTTAATTGCAGCAAATTCTCGAAAGTGGTGAAGAGCATTATTGTGTGTCAGCGAACACAACTCTGCGATTATACGCGATACAATATTTCATGGTACACTTTCCTTTGGAAAATAATAGTGCTTACTTTTTTGTTATTTCACCAAAAAGCGAATTAACCCTTCCGTTGCTTTATATCTTTCGCTAACTCTTTTCGTTTTACAATGCTCCACCTCTTCCGAATCTGTTCTTGTCAAGAAATGGCTGTATTTGATTCAAACACGGCCGTCATAGATCATCGGAGACCATATGTCACTGCGCCATGAAAGGGAGAATGATGTGAAATACGCAAACTAACATAGAGTCAGTTGAGATGAAGCTGTTGACAATATCACAATGCTAATTCTTTGAAAATGTACTCTGCTGCTGAAAATAGCTTCGGGTTAAGTAAAAGTTGACATTGTGGTGTGATTTGACATATTGCACGAATTTTTCAATGTACTGGCATATGGACCTAACAGTTTATATTGGATTTATATGAGCACCAATCCCTATACTTTCACAGATATACTTTCGTTTACCTCATCAATAAAATATCTAGAATGATAAGCACTTGTGCTTTTACTAGACCTTAACCTAAGGAAAGTTTCAAAGTATTTTTCTATTTTATAGCGTTTCTGCAATGATTTCACTGTTTAATTACCACCCATTGTCAGATGTTGCATGTAACGTAACTTCTATACTTATTAAATCCGTCTCCACTAGTAGTACGAGCTCAGCAATGTCTCCTTATGCTTCCCTCTCGCACAAAAGTCGTTCGTCGCGGTGGTTTATTTTGGGCGTGTCGAAATACGCGAATTCTCCGTGAATCTCAATACTCTGTCATTTGGGGATACAGATAGTTGACGTTAGTCACAGACATGTCTAAACATCGATTACATAATATTTTTGAATGACGCCAGCATGTTTTTGTGGATCAGTCACCTATTCTTTTTTCCCACTTGTTATCTACTCTTCATAACATGTGAGCAGCTCACATGTGGCTCGTTATGAATCTATATTTATTTATCTCACAAAAGTCGGATAGTTTTTGAAGCCCTAAGTAGCTCAAGTCGCCGAGAAGTTAGGAATGGAGAAAAGTTGGAGAGATATCGATCAAGAGTCTAGTAAAGGCTGCGCAAATTTATTGACACAGTTATAGTATAAGTCCACATCTCTGCTGCATGGGGCGCTAAAAATACCGATGACTTGAAAAGGTGAGCACGGAGCCTAAGACCTGATATCTGGTCAGTGGCCTTTTTAAAAACGAATGTGGCTCACGGCGTTCTTCTCTTCTATATTTGCAACTTCATTTTGTTCCACATGTTTACTGAACGTCCAAGCGCACACCTGTGAGGTGGTCTCCGTAGGTAGAAAGCCATCTAGTTCAGCTCTTTTACATCAACACCATGGACTATTCATGGAGTGGGTATTCACCCCGTTTATGCGTAGCTCAATATTCTTCCACTTCATAGAGATCTTTAAGTATTGTTTCTACTTCATTAGCACTTTTGGAAAGGATCAAGATGTCGTTTCTAAAATGAAAGTATACCCACTTACATAATGCTAAGTATGTGATATACATGCAATGCAACTTTGTATAAAGTAGTTTAACTTATGCCTGGTAATTATTTTTGAGTTACGCATGTCAGTGGCCTGCTAAAGAGGGCTGACTTATAAAACCCGATACACGTGTTTCTGTTTTGCGATTTCGTCAGTTGGGCGGTTACTCTTTCGTCTTTTTACCAATCTTTTGTAAGTGCTCCAGTCCCCACACTATGAGTTAGCGACAACAAACATTTTACACTCTTAAGGTTTTAAGAAAACATTCGAAACGAAATATATGATTTAATCTTTATTTAATACTGCTGACTGCAATCTTGAGTAAAAAAAGTATAGGAAAGACTTTGTCTTTTATCTTGAGATTTCTATGTACTATCCGCCAAAAATAATTGAAGGGAGATTTTTTGAGAAACAGAGATTTGACACTAAGCTTTTAATAAATATTCGAGAGCCAGAATATTGCAAAATATAGCATTAGCACTCAAAAAAAAAATAGTGCTTCACGCATTACTCGCTGTCGCACTCTAACGCGCAATATAGCGTTCACATTTCGCAGAAGAGAGTCTTCATAGGCAATCATCAATTACTCGATAGACTAGACTTTGAAAACAGCAAACGTATCTGTTTTCTCAAACAGTTCATTTATAGCGTTATAGGAGAGAGAATGATTTGTGTTCCACAAGCGCATGACTTTTGGCGGGATAGAGCTCCTCTCTTGGCTATTAGTGTTCATCAGATAGCGTAAGTTTTGACAACTCTAACGGTGCCCTCGTTGTTTGATAGGACTGCTTGACTGCAGATTAACCTCTAAACAGGCTGCGTATTTCATTGTGACCAAAAAACCGTCCAGTTGGAATTGTTCACGTTCGCACCGTGGAGTTGATCATAGTCTGTATCGTCGTGCTATTTATGCAAAACCCAATCTTTTTCCCCACCTTACATAGTTAAGTAAGCAATATCTTTTCCTCATTAGTACTTTCCAAAAACATGACGATGTTTTGAAGGTTTGATAGGGATTTTTCAACAATACGTATGCCGTCTTCGTCCCAATTAAGCGACATCATTATCCACTGCAGTACAGTAGTGAATAACATTGGCGTTATGGTGACCACTTGTCAGAACCCTTCTTCTAAGTGTATGGCAGGGAATCGATAGAAAAGCCGCATTGTGTACTGCAGTTTCGATGGCAATGTGCTAATGCTTTTTTAGGCTAAGCAACTAGTCTTAAAAAATTTTCTATAAACTTTATTTTCTGACATCTCTATGTCGTTTTTTATTGATAATTTCGCCTATAATTATATAAAACATCAGTTTCAGCTTTAGAATACCAATTGAACAGTATGATTTGCATGCGTTGATTCTCCGTTGTTGGAGAAAAGATTCAATGATTAGTAAAATCGATGAGGATGGAAGCATTGACATAACGGCAAATTTGACTGCGGGCAGATTTTGAGCAATATAATGAAGGCAGTTCTGATCTCGAGGACATTCCTGATATTCCTGATTCTAACAGGCCATCTGTTTGGATGAGCGTGACTAGCAAACTATTTTAGACGCTGAGCCTTCATCAAACAGTTGTGACTTGACAAAAGCTTGATGTTTTGCTCAAGACCGTTGTCAACAAGCTGCACCAATTTGGCAATTTCAATAAGAAGCTTTGCGAGAGCCCGCGTGAGCTCTCTACGACTATGACCTCTTTCAATCAATGCGACACTTTTTTAATGGCTATCGATTTCAATCATTCAATAAAGCTGAAGCATGTCAAGAGTTCTTTGTATCAAAAGAGCCAGATTGGCCTTTCGAAGGCAACCGGAACTTTTGCAGATCGTTAGCAGAGAGTCGTGGACAGCGATGATTCATAGTTTGAAGAAAAGTCATTGCTATTTTTGTTGTTAATATTTGCGTAAAAATGATACTACGCAAAATTCTCAAAATTTTTTTTCAGCCCTGGTAGATAGGATGGTTCCATACTTTGGTCGAGTAGCGCTGATAGGTTTGCATTCGTTTCAACATTGTAAATACTTTCTTGTAGTCGATGAAGGTTAATACAAGAGGCATACGATAATGATTTGCGACACGGTTTAAATGTGGCCCATGCTACAATGCACTTTCGGAATCCTGCCTTTCTGATTGTGCTTCGAAAGATTTTTGCAGTGCGCAAAAGTACAAATTTCGCAAAGAACTTGCAGAGTATATTCGGCAAGTATGACGGATAAAGGATAAAGCTCTTGGTGCTGATCGACCCCTGGAATCCTGCCTTTCTGATTGTGCTTCAAAAGATTTTTGCAGTGCGCAAAAGTACAAATTTCGCAAAGAATTTGCAGAGTATATTCGGCAAGTATGACGGATAAAGGATAAAGCTCTTGGTGCTGATCGACCCCTGAAGAATGCGCCATGCATTCGTCTTCAATTTTTTAAATTCCTTTTGAAGTGATTGGATGCATATCTGGCCCTGTACAATGACTCGTGGTTACCTACCGCTGAACCGAGCCAGTGCTACTTATCTTCCAGACAAGTCTAGGACCAGTCTGGTACCAATTAAGCAACCTCGAAAGGATGGATGATTGATTGAGCCATACGCGCAAGATCGAGCCATTGACATCGTACGCGAGGCAAAGCACCTCTGACCACTGCACCATATGCGCTCTTTTTTAGTATATGTCCAAAAATAGATCAAAATTAATGAATTTTAAACTTCAGCACGCATATTAGGCAGTATCTGATTATATCCTTTTGTGCCAGGTACAATAATGGTGCGTGAAACCTCCATATGTCCAGGATTTCTTTTCCTTTCAAAGACAGATATCATATATCTTGCGAGAAGCACATGCAAATTGTATCCACCACCTCTGAGAAAATCGGCAACAATATTACACGTCGTGGAGCTGTGCCTCTCTTCATGCTTTCAATCACAGCTTGAACTTCATAAGTGAAAATCTTAGGTGGTTTTTCACCAGTGAAGATTTTGAGGTCCGAAGTGGGGCCTGTGGAACGGAAAAAAATTGGTATAGAACTCTTTGTTATCAAATCCGTATCATGCGGGATGTGGTGATGATTCCACCTTCCTCTGAGAACGGAAAGCGGTACATAAGATTTCTACGGTATTTTTTCAAACTGCATCGTTTTTATTGCTGATTCTGACAATGTTTCTGCTTGCACCGATGTTAATCCTCGTAAAAGATCTTCTGCAGCTAACATTGCAGCTTAGTTCAATGCGCTGCAGAAGTACCAACCCTAGGATCCCCTTTCTTTTCAAGCAGCCCCTTAGTGGTAGTGAAGAGTCGATCCGAACTTTTTGCTTGGGGAACTGATATTAGTTCTGCACAACTTCTGTGCCCATCACAGGGCTCAGCTCAGAATCTCTTCTGGGGTCTTCCATTATCTGCCAATCGTATAAAAAAAAGGATTTATGAAAACATCTCTGTTGTGCGCGACATGTTTTGTCCCCCAAGCGATGACAGTTTTTTCCAGTTTATGGCTGAATCGAATCTCCGCGCACAAAAGACGGTGATCAGTGTTTGTACGAATTTCGGGTACTACTGAAGCGTCAAAGGAGCATCATTTTCTGTTGGAAAGTATATGACCTCTTAATGAGTCGTCCCATTGGGATGCTTCAATGCTTCATCATAGATTTTCTCTCTTTTCAGAAAATGAATTCAAATGAAAGAGACTTACCGCGAACAGTAGTCCAATAAGACGGCCTCCGTTCTCGTTCCAATTTTTTCCAGTCAAATTTTTTATCCTATATTCGTTTTTCTAATTCGAAAGGTGGGTGGCAATTTGTGACACTGACTTTCTTTCGACGCTGAAGTACAATCCGAATGATGAGCAAACGCAATAATAGAATATCTCACGAATTCACCATGGGAGACAAATGGGTGAACGACAAAGCCCACACCTCCGACATTCCGTAAAGGAAACTTCGCTCCGCGATTAACGAGAGACCTATCGTGTGTGCGTCTTATGTCAGTCTTCTTGCTTTTCGTATCTTGTAGGGCAATCGAGGAATTCGTTTTGACAAACATTCTAAAGAAGTGGTTTGGATTGGCGTTTAAGGAGCCTGTTATAATGTTATAAGTATAGAACAAAAAGCAGTCTCCATGAAGTGTCCAAAGTGTATTCGTTTTAACCTTTAGCAACGATTTCCCACTGAACCTCAGAATTGATCGCCTCTTCTCACCACTCGGCCTCGTGGACAGGAGCATCCAATGTGCGGGTACTAAGGCAGAAATTTTCGTAGTGGTTTTAATTGTACTGTTCTCTGGAATTCCGAAGTCGGATTAGTCGGGGCTTTCCTCTTCAGTCAACTATTCCCATTACAGTCTTCAACTTTCATCTCCCGTATTTATTCCATATGATGACACTCAGTCCTTGGTTCTCCATTAGTCAGTTTATCGGAGCTTACTTCTTCTACACCGCTTTATGAATGAACACAAAAGTCTTGAAGTTGAGGGAGTGAAGCCACGTATTCCCTTCCACCCATCGTCCGCATAAACAGCGTTTCAGCAGTTTAACAGTTTTCACTTATCTTTTTCTCCGTATAGTAGAACGACAGTTTTAAGCTATACTCATTTATAATAATTAATTTGGGATATAGATTGCCAACTCTACTTCTTGATCATGTTATTATATATATCTGTTGACTGTACACATGCTAGTGTCTCTGCATTGTTATTTACGCTGTTATTACTTAAAAAAGTTCTACTATTTGAACTCTCAATGTGGCAGATCTGTTTAATAATATAAACACTACATTCAAACGTTGGTATTGAACATATGGACAAGAACCTGAAAACTTTACATAGCAATCCCCAACGTATGCACAGAGCACAAAGTCACACTGACGATAATTTTAACGTAATTGTCGCGATCTTAACGCAGGAGTCGGAAGCGCCATCGCTACAAATTTTTGATTCGTTTTGGAAAAAAACGCTGAAAATCCAGAGATAAATCGTAAGGACGAGCGGTTTACTATCATCACCAATCCGCCGCCTTTGCTGTATTTCATCTTCTAGCCAAATGGCGGACTCAAAGGTCATTCTACACATGGAAATAAAATCATGGGCAGTCCTTCGCCTCTTGAAAAGTTAAGTGCTTTTTCGATTAAGTGAATTTTACATGAAAAATTTTCAATAATGCTGATCTACCAGCATAAACGATGAGCGTTGCATAAATTACGCGCACTCTCTGAAGAAGAAGAAGTCGCTGTAACATCAACCATCGAAAGAGGACGACCGCAGTAGCAAGAACAACTACAACAAACATCATCAACAATAAGCACAACTATTATCAATCTCATCTCAGTTGGATTGAGACTATTTAAGACTCAACCACGTAAACAATTGCGAAACTTACCATTTATAAAATGGGACTAATCTCAGCCATTAATAGAGTAAATGGTAATGTAATGAGATACACAAGTGTGAGAATGAGTAGAGAATTTTGAGTGGAATGGACAGTGAAATGACCTTCATTCATTTGTGAAGTGCTTGAGTTCCTTTACCTTATAAGATAGTTAACATGCCCAATCAGTATGAATTGCATGATTGATTAGTGAGTCAATGTAGAGAAAAATGGATTTCAAATTACACTCGCTGTGCCAACTAACAAGATAAGGATTGCTCGAATTCGCACCATTTTTTGACTTCACCAATCTTTTTAGCGTATTGCACGTGAACAAATTCTTCATGTTATGAGCAACAGGATTCATTATCTTACTGAAAACACGGCATTCCCAGCGCCTCGTATCCGTAAATGAGAGAGGTAATTTCGCATCCCAAATTACGTCTACGACTGAAGATTTGCGACAACCTATTAAAAGCTATAATGGTAAAATCTTGTTACTTCATACGAGATAGCCAGTAACTCTTTTTTCACTGAATGCCGAACCCACAACAAGATCTGATGATCAGACTATGTGACTTCTCCTGAGAAAATGTGTTGGTCTTCGTATCCTGGGGCAGCGTATCCTTAAAGGCCTAATGCGCAACAAGAACAAATAAATTTTTTATGAAAACTTGCTAGTCTTATTCGACCCTCAGTGGAGGGCAAATGATACATTTGATAGATTGGATATTTACATAGCCATTAATTAACTAACAGTTTCAATAGTGGCGATAATAGTATTGGTAGCCATTTCAAGAGGATCATCTGGAGTAAAAGGTTTGATGCATGGACTGCCATGTTGATTGAAGCATAATACTTGCAAGGACTCACGAAAATCTTTGCCTACTGTGTAGAAGCAGGAAAGTCAAATAAGTGGAATAATACTATGAAGCACTTTCACACTTCATCGATCTGTCTTCACAATGTCTTTTTCTCACTGTACAAATTTCAGTACTTCTAGCATTCAATTTGTTTGCTTCGTATTCACTTTTGAACCTCATGAAATACTAGCTGAGCGATTCTCCCTACAATCTCGAAAGCAGCCGGTCTGTGGCGTTCCATAAGGCGCTGTTATTGGCCGCCTAAAAAGGTTGGAATATAGTTCGACTTCAGGCGCGCCGTAACGAGCATCATAACCACTCGGCCACTGCACCCACGATATCATAAGAATATCCTACAGAAATGATACGTTTGTTCCATGCGATAATATGAAACAACATGACTAGTTAAAAATTGTATGGTTTACTCCTTAATTTACAATTTCATTTAAATTTTCCATAGAGTCGAAAGTTGGAGCAGAAAAAGTCCTACGAGTTCTGCACTGACCAGTTTTTAGTTTATAAATGATGCGCCAGCCAACCAAGCATCACCACCTGCATCACCTGTCGTCGAGTTGATCGTCGAGTGACTCGATCGGGTACCAACAATATCTCCATTTTTCTCTATCGCTTGCAACAGTAGCCCACTAAATCCTCCTCGCTCTAGAGATTAGCTGAGCATCATATCTTTCTTCCTTTCGTAAAAGAAGATCGAACTATCGGATTGGTAGTCTTCCTGTGGAGCGCCTGATGTCCCGAGAAATCCAGTCGGAAACGGCTCTCGTCCATCAGTTGTCGTTGAAGCGCTTCAAGTGTCCAGTCCACCTTATTTTCGATATTCTGGCGTGTAAAACGGCGTCTTTAATCTTCGATCTTTAACGTAAGTCGAAACTTTGAATCCTTTCCCCCTTGGCTGATACGGGATACTCCTAGCATCGACCTTTCGACTGCGCGTGCATTAACGCTAAATGATTTTTCATTCTGCTCACGTGGCGATCACGTTTCTGCTGCATACGTTTGGGCAGGGATAATCGTCGAGTCGAAAAGGTAAGCACGGAGTCGGATGTTCTTCGCCCTTTTCACTATATCTTCGTTGCTCTTAAGCGTTCTCGGAGCCGCTCGTTTCCTTCTGCTCATCTTTGGAGCTATGTCGTTCATCATCTTGATTTCACGACCTAATGAGACGCCAAGGATCATGGAGGTGGTTAAATGCACATTTGGTTATGCAATGACTTGCCGTGGTCTACCGATTTATTGGATCAGTGTTGTTCTCCTTACTGATAGGTTTAACACCAAGTTAAAAACCTCGAAATGATAAAAGATCTGTCTTGTATAGGTCGACTCAGTGAGTCTAGCACGAAACTTCTATCCGCTCCTCTTTAAACTCCCGAATTATAAGAATGTCTCTCTAATTTGACGGAGAGGTATTTGCATAAATCAGACACCTCTATGTTAACTTTTCTCCACAACATTACATAAAGTTCCCACATTTCGAAGCACAAAATGAGTCCTGTTGAACTGAAATTATAACAGCATTTTCAGAAATATGTATTACTGATAAAAGACCTGACTGAATAGGTTAGCGAAAATCATAGTCACCCCTAGACAAAGTGAGGCTATAGTTTCCACAATGACAAACGATGAGCAGTGCATGAGTTCAGAACGTTGTAGGTTAAGGATGGAGAAGCTCTGTTTCCCAAAGATCATATGTCTAAACGTGTCGTGACTTGATTGCCGCATCGAATCCCGCTCACTCATGATAACCTTTACTGTTATCATTAGGTTTGGGACCTTCGTAGGTCTCATTCATTAACTTCCATCAAACCATTTCGGTGGTTATGGATGCGATTCACTCATCACCAGGTAATCGTTGCATCAATTTTTCGTTGTTCTCCTAATTTTCAAATATTTTTTGCAGCTTTACATTTCTATTTCTGGCAGCAAATGCTTTTTCAAGTAATAATCAGCTTCTGCTACAAAAAACACATACTTTTGTCAGTGTCATTCTTAAAACTGCAAAGAATCAAACCGCAATCATGTAGACAAAATGATGATACCTGTTTTATTATCTCTGTAAGATTAAATTGTACCCATTACATTAGAGATCTATAGGCACTAGTCACAAGATGCTGTTTGAAATTATCTTTTCAGGTAATTCTATTGAATATGGACCTCCTTTAAACATCAATCAAGGCGATGATAATCGGTCAGCTTCATATGTATCAGGTAGTGCAATTTCTCAAGAATTGTTTTGCCGAACAAACCGAACTGGCAACTATTTTCAATGATAGTGAAGCTCTGTCATGTCCAACAAGTGACCAAGGCGAATCTTATCGTTACTCACACTGTATAACAAATTGCTACCAATTTATTCCCGCAGTAAGGGGTCTAAAGCAATAGCATACAGATTTGAAAGTTTACGGTTAGTGTTCGTCTTGTTATTATATTTTGGTCAATTGGCAGATAATCCTATTTGTGTCTCTAACGTAGTAAAAAGACGCTCAGTAGTTTATTGTTGTATCGTCGCCTTCTCGTCCTTGTCTGTTGAACCGTCCAGTTTTCACTTATTTCTATAAGCACTCTTTGAAGCTTTGTTCTTTTTCGGAAATAGGTTTGCGAAGTAACGGCGTCTGTCAACAAGACACTTTCCCGATGCATAAATGTGTCCTGGAACGACGTTTCGTATAAACGCCATGACATTCTCACAATTCAACTGGTTCTTGTAGCGGTTTATCTGCCACTCCTTCTGTCCACTAACTTCTATAATTGCTGCTGGTTTTCCATGCTATGCTACGAAATCAACTGATCAGTTGAGTTCTTATCAAAGAACTTGTGAAAGTGATTGTTTGAGCACGATCAATTAGTCTGTTGTTACTGCAGTGCCTTGGTAGGAGATAAAGGTGGTATTAACGACGTACTGATACGTTGAAGCTTTTGCCATATTCGTCCTTTACAACAGCCTGCGTAGATGAGCAGATCAAAACGTCGAGAAGCCAGAAAATTGTAGCGAAAAAACACATTTTTGATATTATAGAAAAAACACGGAGTTTGCTTGCGAATTTGCGGATAATCGGAAGTTACTGGCTTTTTTCCCACTATAGACATTGAATATGAGCGAAAAAGCTGAGTAGTAATTATAAAAGCTGGCTCAATTCAGCT